>PVJI01003865.1:0-117340 GCA_004026765.1 Micronycteris hirsuta | reverse complement strand
CTTCCTCACCTATAAAAAATTTCCTTTCAAAGAGCACCCTTCCAGACACGGCCCCACTGTCCCTGACCTCACTCTTGGGGCCAGAGCCTGCTGTGGACTCCCCAGCTCTGGGCACCTTCTTCTTCTCTTTCTCCTTGTCCTTCTTTCTCCTCTTCTTCTTTCCTCCTTCTCCTTCTAAAACGAGTGTTATTGTCACATACTATAAATATGTAAATATTGTCGCATACTATAAATATGTCACACACTATAAAATTCATCCCTTTAACGTGTACTACACTTCAGTGGCTTTTAGTATTTTCACAGTGGTGCAAGCATCACCACTATCTAATTTTAGAACTTCGTCACCCACAAAAGAAACTTCGTATCTATTAAGCAGTCACTCCCCGTTTTCCTCCCCCAGCCCTCGTCACCCACTAATCTACTTTTTGTCTCTTTGAATTTCCAGGGCATTCCTATAAATGGAATTTTACAATATCTGGCCTTTTATATCTGGCTTTTTACCAGTAGTACATTTATATAGTTTCACTTTAACATTAACATTATAGTACATTCCTGCTGGAATTCACTTTGACAACAGAAGTGGGGTTCTGCCGCTTGATGTTCCTCCCGTAGTTTCAACACTGTTTTTCAAATAGTCAATCTTACATCTCGTGAATTGGAAATGTCAGCATTATCATTTACTAAAATCTCATGTGTATTTCAGTTTATTTCCAGATTTTTTTATTTTGTTCCACTGATCTATCTAAATCCTTTTTTAGTACCTTACTGTTTTAGTTCTTGTAACTCCAGGATGCATTTGAATACCCAATCTAACTGCCCTCTCCCAATAGCTTTCGTTTTTTCTTTAATTGAGGTATAGTTGATATACACCATTATGTTAGTTTCAAGGGCATGACATAATGATTAGACATTTACATACCTTACAAAATTATCACTGTAAGTCCAGTAACCACCTGTCACCATACAAAGTTATTACGATATTACTGAATATATTCCCTATGCTGTATATTATATTCCTGTGTCTTATTTATTTTTATAACTGGAAGTCTGTGCCTCTTAATCCTTCACCTTTTCCACCCATTCCCACTCTCCTCCCATGTCTTTCTATTCAGATTTTTCTTGTTTATTTTTACAGATGAACCCAATATCATTTTTTAAACATTAAAAAACACTTTTTTGATATTTTGATTGGGATCATATTCAGTATGTAAATTATTTCACCAAGAAGTAGTAACCCTTAATAGATATTTTGCATTTTCTTTATATAGGTCCTGCCTATTTCTGGTTAAGTTTATTTTCATGTAAATTGGTGGTAGTGCTGCTATTGTAAATGGGATCTTTTATTCCACTAGATATTCTAACTAATCAATTTTATACATTAATTGTACACAAAGTAGCTGCAGCATAATAAATTCTCCCACAATTTCTGTGTCAGTTAGCTTTTGCTGAACAACAAACCACCCCAAAATCCAGTGGCTTAAACAACAAGCATGTGTTATTTCTCATGCCTCTGTGAGTCAGTTGGCGGTTCTTCCAGTCTGGGCCAGCTCAGTCTATCGCTGCAGTCAATTGGCACCTCAGCTGGCCTGGGCAGTCTGGGATGCCTCACTCATATGGTGGTAGCTGGTTCTGGGTCTGATCCGGCGGTGCGGATGGCTTAGCCACAGGTCTCTGACCATCCATCAGACTCACTGGAAATTCAGAGTAGTGGTCTCAAAGTCCCTTAAGATGGGTAAAGAGGGCTAGTTCCAATGCATAAGCCCTTTTCAAGCTTCTCATTGCATCAAGTTTGCTAAGTGTGAAGAAATATACTCCACTTCTGAGAAGAACTGAATTATATCCTGTAGCCAGTTTTGCAATTTCCCACAACTTTCTAGTATTTCTTTGGCCCATTCCCTTTGGGTTTCTAGTTATTCTTGGATATCATTACAAATAATAAGTATTTCTTACCTTAAGAAGTACTTTAACTCTTAAATGTTTTTCTTACTTTATTGTACTGATTAGGATTTCCAGAACATTACTAAAGTATAATATCATCTTCTTTCATGGGAATTAAAGTATGATGCTGGATCTTTATAATGGCAAAAGAAAAATCTAGCTATTCCTAAAATACTAAGACTTTATTTGTTTTGTTTTGTTTTGTTTGTTTAATCAGGAATAGATAATCAGTTTTGCTAAGTGGCATTTCAGTATTTCTTGAGATGATTGCATTGTTTTTCTCCTTTGATGTGTTAATATGGTAGCAGATTGACACAAACCCCAATAATGAACCATGCTTGCATCTCCAGCATGAGCTTCACAACCATGGCTGAGGTATGTTTTTGTTACAGCTGATACAGAAAAATTATGTCTTCATGGATCTACCTATTCTAGACATTTCATATAGATGAAATTATATAATATGTGGTCTTTTGTGTATGGCTTGTTTCACGTGACATGATGTTTTCAAGGTTCCTCCATGTTGTAGCATGTATCAGTACATCACTGCTTTTTATGGCTGAATAATGTCCCACTGTATGGATATACCACACGTAAATGCTTTTGTAGCATCTACCAAGTTAATGCTCGTATCCTCCTCCTTCTTCATTTTGCCTTTTTAGCGAATTGCATTCTGATGTTAGAACATCCTTTCATTCCTGGATAACTCTTACTTGGTTGTGATCACTATTCTTTTAAAGAATTGCAAGATTCAACTGGCTAGTATTTTATTTAGAATGTTAGTATCTTTTTATAAACAAGCTTAATTTACATTTTACGTTTCTTCTGCTTTCCCTATTTAGTTTTGGTATAAGAGTTATGTTAGCACAAGAACCATTGTAGAAGATAGGAAATATACATTTTCTCCTGGAAAGTTTCATAGACTCTAATCATAGATTCACAGATCTGGGTGTTGTTGTTGTTGTTTTTTTAAATAGATGTTTGGCTACCATTTCAGTTTATTCTATGGATATTGGTTTATCCAATTTTTTTCTATTTCTTCTTGGGCTACCCTCACACACAAAGAGTAAAGTATACGGAACAGCCTGATGGTATTTCACAAAGCAACACCCAGGTCAGGACATAGAAAATTGCCAGGCCTCCAGAAATCCCAAAAGTGATTCTTCCTTTTCTTTTCAAAGAAACTATTACCTTCACTTCTGTTATAATTAGTTACCTGCCTATTTTTAAAAAGTAGTTTTCCTCCTAAGCATGGAGCCCTAAACATATAGTTTGGTCTTACCTATATTTAAACTTTATATAAATGGAATTATACAATATGTGTTCTTGTAACCCTGGCCTCTTCTACTCAACAATATGGTTTTAAGACTCACCCAGATTGTTTGTGTAGTTGTTGTTATTCTTTTACTTTGCTGAATAGTGGTCTACCACTATGTATTTGTTTATATATTCTTCTGCTTATGGACTTTGAAACAGTTTCTAGTTTGAGATGATTACAAATAGAGCTACTATGAGTGGTTTTTTATGTCTTTTAGCACACATGTGCACATATTTTTGTTGGGTATATTCCCACAAATGGCACTGCTAGGTCATAAATTATGTGTAACTTTAACTTTATTAAATGTTATAGAAAATTCTCCACTCTGGCTGCTGTGGCACTGTGGATTGAGTGCCAGCCTGCAAACCTAAGGGTCACTGGTTCAATCCCCAGTCAGGGCACATGCCTGGGTTGTGGTCCAGGTCCCCAGTTGGGGGTGTGTGAGAGGCAACCAACCAATATATTTCTCATACATCACTGTTTCCCTCTCTCTCTCTCTCTCTCTCTATCCCTTCTTTTTTCTCTGAAAATAAATTTTTAAAAAAACCTTTAAAAAGTTTTCCAAAGTGTACCAATTGATACTGCTCTAGCACCAGGTAAGAATATCTGTTGTCCACATCCTCACCAGCATTTGGTAATGTTAATCTTTTAATTTTAGCCATTCTAGTGGGCAAATAATGGTGTCTAGTTATAGTTTATATTTGCATTTCCTTGATTATTAGTGATGTTAAGTACCTTTTCATATTATTGTCCATTGGATATCCTTCCCCTGCCCCGCCAAGCATCTGTTTAAGTCTGCCATTTTTTCCTTTGGGTTGGTTGTCATTTTCTTATTGGTTTGTAGGATTTCATTGTGTATTACATACATGAGCTCTTTGTAAGTTATAGATGTTACAAATATCTTCTCCATACTCTGTATTTTTAATGACTAAAATTTCTTAATACTGTTAAATTTAAATATAAAATTAATGTCAAATTTATCAGTCTTTTTCTTTATGATTAGTTCTTTGGGTCTATTTTAAAATTCTTTCCTTACCTTTAATGAGGTTTTAAATTTTAATGTACTCAAATCTATTGTTCTTTTCCTGTGTGGTTAGTACTTATTAAGCAATCTTCCCCCACCTTGAAGTCACAAAGCACTTCTTCTATATTGTCTTCTAGAAGCTTTATTGTTTTGCCTTTTACTCTGAAGTTTACAATATATCTAGAATGAGTTTTTATGTATGATGTAAGGTAGGGGTCACGTTCTAAGTGTCCCAGCTCCGTTTGTTGAAAAGACCATGTTTTCTTTAGAGCTTTGCGGTGCCTCTTTTGTCATAAAGAAACTATCCATATATGCATGGATCTCTGTCTGGATTTATATTCTATTCCATTGGTCAATATAGATACCTACCTTTGTGCCCAAATTATTTATAATACATGTAAGTACACGGAAGATGAAGTTCTTCCATTTTGTTCTTCTTCAAGGTTGTGTGAGTTATTCTTGGCCCTTTGCATTTTTATCTGATTTAGTTACAAAAAAAATATTAGTTGGATTAGGTTGGTTGACAATTTTTTTAAAAAACCACCTCTTCTGGGTCTTCTGAATAATCATTTGAACATTATTTCTTGGTTTCATGGGTCACTCATCAGTCTGCCTTGGGGAAAGTGACCGACCAGGTTCAAAAATATCTCTGGAATGAGCTGAATCACTGTCCTTCACAAAATACGTTGCCTTAGAAAATTGCCTTCTTATAAGAGTAATCTCCAAGAGGCATCATGAAGTTTTTTTCCTCTCCGTAAACCTAGTAGTTTTCAGAGGATAACAGAGATAATTTAGAACCAGAAATGAAAATCACTTAAAGGATACAAATTACTTACAGGATAAGACTTTGCAGATACAAAATGTATCCACAAAGTTCTTAAAGTCTCACTGGTCTCAGTCGAAGACCTGTTTGCTTAGGCTCTCGATTCTTTCCTCCATTTCCTCTGCCCACGCCTGTCTTTTTCCTTCTTAGCTCCAAAATTTCCTTCAACCCCAAATTTCCCTCTTTATCTGCCCATCTTGCTTTCCCTCCAGCTAAGTCTGTGTTCTCTTTGTTATTAACAGTATCTCAAACCATTCCGCAGGTCAGGTGGACACTTCCTGCCTACCACGAGGACACACTGGACCCAGGGATGACTCACATCCCTCAGGGGATGGAGCGGGACGGCGAGAGGCTTCATCACACTACTCAGAATAGTGTGCAATTTAAACCTTATGCATTGTTTATTTCTGAATTTTCTATTTAATATTTTCAGACCACAGTGGACCATGGGTAACTGAAATCATGATAAGGGGGCACAGATAAAGGGGCACTACTCTAGATCAAAAGCAGGTTTCTGTATATTTAAATTTGTAAAAGCATTAAATAACTGTAAAAATATTTCTTTGAATCATAAAGAAGTGAACAATGTTCCTTTTATTAGATTGTAACTTGTTTCCAATTTTATCACAATTATAAATGACATTGATGTGAAAAACCTTAAGGCATGTCTCTCTTCATCTATATTTTGGGTTATTTCCATAGGCAGAATATGATGTGTAGGACTTGTATCCAGAATATTTAAAGAACCCTTACAAATCAATAATTTAAAAAAACAACAACATTTAAATGGGCAAAGAATGTGAAAAATTTACCAAAGAAGATATACTTAAGGCAAATAAGTACATGAAAATATACTCATCATTAGTGATTTGAGAAACACAAAAAGGACAATGAAGTAACACTACACATATACTTAACAGGCTAAAATTTAAAAAACAACAATACAAAGTATCAACAATGATAAAGAGCAAAAGGAACAGTTTATCAGTGTTTTATAAAGTTAAACTACACTTACCATACAACCCAGCAAGTCTCCTCCTGGAAATGAAAAAAAAGTCTGCTCCCGAGAGAAGGGAAAACATATGTTCACACAAAGACTTATATGTAAATGTTCATATGCTTAACTTATAATTACCCCAAACTGAAAATAATGCAAATGTCTAATGGATAAGCAAATAATTGTGATGTACCTACACAATGTAATATTTCCCGTGAATAAAAATGGGCAAGTTACTGATACATGCAACAACATAGATAAATTTCAAAAGCAATTCACTAAGAAAGGAAGCCCGGCACAAAAGACTACCTACTATGTGATTTTACTCACATGACATTCTAGAAAAGGCACAACTAGAGTGATAGAAAGGAAACCTTCTGGGGTGATGAAAATGTTCTGTCTTACACGACTGAACACATTTGTTAAAACACATTAAATTGAACACTAAAAATGGGTGAATTTTTCTTGTATATAAATTATATCTCAATAAAGCAGATTTTAAAAATAAGAAATTATTCTGAGTGATTTATTTTTGTTGTTTTTTTTTTGTTGTTTGTTTTTTTGTACCTGAGCAGCTGCTGTGAAGTAGAACCTAAGAACAGAAGGGAAATTCATCAAGAAAAGTAGGACTCGAAGGGTGAGGGTGACGGTGTCAGAATAATGACTTCTGGTTTTGGAAGTGTTAATGAGGTTAAGATAATGAGGGCACAGAGGGAGAAAAAATACACATCTGCATGAGAAGAAAAATAAATGTAGTGTGCAGTTAAAAAGAAAAAAAGAAAGAGAGCATGCTCTTGCTGCCATCTTTCCAAGCCGCCATAATGGTGTGTGTGAACGCCCTGGCTGATGCTCTCAGGAGTATCCACAATGCTGAAAAGAGAGGCAAATGCCAGGTTCCTTTTAGGCTATGCTCCAAAGTCGTTGTCCAGTTTCTAACTGTGATGATGAAACATGGTTACATTGGTGAATTTGAAATTATTGATGACCACAGAGCTGGAAAAATTGCTGTGAATCTCACAAGCAGGTTGAACAAGTGTGCAGTCCCAGATTTGATGTGTAACTCAAAGATCTAGACAAACGGCAGAACAGCCTGCTCCCGCCAGCAATTTGGTTTCATGGTACTGACCACCTCAGCGAGCATCATGGACCACAAAGAAGGAAGGTGAAAACACATAGGAGGGGAAACCTGTGGATTCTTTTTTAGGTATGCCATACATGTGTGCAGATAAAATGCCTCAATGGGAAAAAAGAGAGAGAGACACAGCATGAAATTGAGAAAAGACTTGGTTTTTGTACATATACTTGTTTTGTGTTCCCTATTTTTGTCTCAATTTCTTTTTTTTCTTCTCTTTTTTTCACTTGGTCTTTCTTTTTCCTGGGGGGTCTTATACATTGTATATTACCATTCTTCCCTTCCAAAGTCTCCCTCTAATTAGACCACACATGTACTCCTACACACACACACACACACACACACACACCCCAACAATACAACCAAATGAGAACAACAGGGGAAAAAGTAAACCAAGAAAACATGAATGTAAAGAAGTGTGACCCTTGCCCTAAAATGCAATACTAGGGAAGGTACATCTCTGTCCTCTCCAGATTATGGATAGAAGCAGCAGAAAAGTATCAGGTTATTTGTCCTGAGTACAGCTGAATTAGAAAATAGCTTTAATAGCTCCATTAGGACCCAAGCCAAAGACTTCCTTTGGGTCTGTTTTGAATAATTAAAGGTTAATGGTGTCATTTTTCATTCAGCCTCAGGGAGGCGACCACACCAATCATAATCCTAATTAAATCCAACTGGGAAACTCCAGAAACCTCCAGGAACAAATGTGCAATGGTTCTGGGCCCTTTAACCTGTGTCCACCAAAGGCAATAACGCTATATTTTTATTTCCATCCTATGGATGAGGAAATTAAAATTCAAAAAAGCCATGGGATCTACCTAGCCCCTTATAAGGAGGAGCCAGAGGACAGATGTTAGGGGCAGGATCTCCATTTTGCCATTTGTTTTTAGATGTGCCTACAGGAGGTAAAAAGGAGAGAAATCAGGAAAATAATCCCATTTGCTATAGCAACAAGAAAAATAAAGTGCCTAGGAATAAACCTAACCAAGGAGATAAAAGACCTGTACTCAGAAAACTACACAACACTGAAGAAAAAATTAAGGAAGACACAAATGGAAGCATGTACTGTGTTCATGTATTGGAAGAAGTAACATCATCAAAATGTCACACTATCCAAAGCAGTTTATAGATTCATCGCAATCCCTATTAAAATACCAATGACATATTTCACAGATATACAACAAACATTTCAAAACTTTATATGGAAACATAAATGACCCCGAACAGTCACAGCAATTTTGAGAAAGAAGAACAAAGTAGGAGGGATGACAGTACCTGATATCAAATTATATTACAAGGCCACAGTAATCAAAACAGTATGGTACTGGCATAAGAACAGGCACATAGATCAATGGAACAAAATAGAGAACCCAGAAATAGACCCAAGTCTCTATGGTCAATTAATATTCAACAAAGGGGGCAGAAGCATAAAAAGAAGTAAAAATAGCCTCTTCAACAAATGGCGTTGGGAGATCTGGACAGCTACATGCAAAAAAATGAAACTCGACCACCAACTTACACCACACACAAAAATAAACTCAAGATGGATAAAAGACTTAAATATAAGTTGTGACACCAAAGAAGTTCTAGAGGAGTGCATAGGGAGGAAAATCTCAGATATTCCACAACGCAATATTTCCACCAACATGTCCCCTAGAGCAAGGGATATAAAGGAAAGAACAAACAAATAGGACGTCATCAAAATAAAAAGCTTCTGCACAACTAAAGAAAACATCAGCAAAATGAAAAGGGAACCAACTGTATGGGAAAATATATTTGCAAATGATACCTCAGACAAGGGTTTGATCTCCAAAATATATAAAGAACTCACACGACTCCACTCCAGAAAGACAAAAAACCCAATTAAAAAATGGGCAAAGGACCTGAACAGACCCTTCTCCAAGGAGGACTTACAGCATCACAGCCATCAGAGAAATGCAAATTGAAACCACAATGCGATACCACTTTGCAACAGTCAGAATGGCCATCATAAACAACAAACAACAATTGCTGGCAAAGATGTGGAGAAAAGGGAATGCTAGAGTACCATTGGTGGGAATGCAGACTGGTGCAGCCACTGTGGAAAACAGTATGGAATTTCTTCAGAGCACTAAAAATGGAACTGTCTTTTGACCCAGCAATTTTACTGCTGGGATTATACCCTAAGAATCCTGAAACACCAATACAAAAGAACCTATGCACCCCAATGTTCATAGCAGCACAATTTACAATAGCCAAGTGCTGGAAGCAACCTAAGTGCCCATCAGTGAATAAGTGGATCAAAAAACTGTGGTACAATTACACAATAAAATTCTACACAGCAGAGAGAAAGAAGGAGCTCCTACCCTTTGGGACAACATGGATGGGAACAGAAAGCATTATGTTAAGTGAAATAAGCCAGGCAATGAAAGACAAATACCATATGATCTCACCTATAAATGGAACTTAATCAACAAAATAAAGAAGCCAGCAAAATATAACCAGAGACATTGAAATAAAGAACAAACTGAAAGTAACCAGAGGGGAGGGGGGATAACAGGGGAAAAGGGGAAAGTATCATCAAGGAACATATATAAAGGACACATGGACAAAGCCAAAGCTGGGTAGGATCAAGAGTGGGAGGTTGGGATGGCAGAGGTGGGGGGAAAATATAGACAACTGTACTTGAACAACAATTTAAAAAAAAAAGAAAGAGGTAAAAAGGAAAAAGAAAGGAACGAAGGAAGGAAGGAAAGACGGGAGGAGGGAGGGAGGGAGATGCCCTCTATTTCCATTTATATATGTTTCCATGAGGGACCTTCCAGTCTGCTTTTCAGGGAGGAGCATTATTAGTGTTCTCTCCTATCACTCATTATCCCCAAGAAAGAAGCCATGCCCAAATGACAGCATTAGAAGAAAGTCACTCTTCAGTGCAGTGACATGCTGCTAAATGTTTAGCAACCGGCTTTGGGGCAACAGCAGGAGCCCTGACTTGTAGCAAGTGCCTGTTTCCAGGGTGTAAACACCCACTGTGGCTGATATCAAGCTACCAAAGTAAGATCAACCAGTCTTCAGAATTCCTGAAAAGTTAACATTCAGCTGCCACAAGCTGCTCTGTGGTGATCCCAGCACATCAACGCCCCATAACTCAGCTATCTGCTACTCACAGACCTCTTTTGAGGGTTGTTCCTCTTTTTCTCCATTGCTTCCTACTTCTACCCTAAAGGCATTAACTGTCTTGCTTCTCCCCCTGAGGCACCTAACTCTTTAAGGAATTTAGGTCTTTGGGGAGTTTAGTCTTTCACACACACCAAAAATTAAAATAAAGAAAAGGAAAGAAAGAAATGTTTTATTTCAGCAACTTTTGCTTTCTACCCAACAGCCCAGACTGAACCTGATAAAGAAGCACAGAGTCCTGCTACCTTCCTTGAATGCAAGAAAGGAAAATTCTAATATAGGTCCTGGTTAGGTAGGTCATTGGGTTAGAGTGTTGTCCCCAATACGCCAAGGTTGGGGTTTGATCCCCAGTCGGGGCATATACAAGAATCAACCAATGAATGCATAAATAAATGGAATGACACAATCTCTCTCTCATCAATAAATAAAACGTTTTTTTGAAAAGAATAAAACCCAACTTTAAAGAAATTTACTTTCCAATGCTCTGCCCTCCACAAGAGAATGGGATATAGACAGTCTTCAGTTTGCACACCTGTCCATATGAGTTTCCCATGACCGCAGTGTTTGGTGGGTGATAACCCTCCAAGTTTTTGAAGATGTCTAAGCCTAATTCTGAGCATGTTTTTTTACCTCCCTCTTCTGGAAGCTCTTCTTCCATGTCACCTTCCTACAAGCCCTGGCTCTTTTCCCCTGCCGAGGCTGGGCCCAGGGCTGGGGTCAGGGTGGATTTATGCGAGCATCGTGATTGGCAGCCCCATCCAAATCCAATGGAATAACTTTTACTTCTTCCAAAAGAGAGTATACAGTTTCCAGAAAGAAAGATGCTCTGAGCACCAAAGACACCCACCACAGTTCTTCAGACATCATCAAGTCAGTAGAATACAAGCAAATAATCCTCACAGTCAAAGCAACGAGAAGCATAAGAAGACGGGACACTGAGGTTTCAGTGACAGACTGTGACTGAGACATTCAAGTCTTCTTCAGTGCCAGCATCAGGGTGTGAACCCAAGTCAGCCAGCCTGCTGTCCACAGTGTGTCCACTGCTGGGCCCACTGCCACTCCTGTGGACACAGGCTTTATCAAATATCAGGACTTTATTTACTGGGACCCAGGCAGGGTTCAAAGTCTGGCTGGGCTCCCATTGACCTTCTGTGCTGTTCACTCAGCTCCTATACATGGGTGAGTGCTTACAATGGGCCAGATTCCTGGGCTGGGACTTAATTTGTGGTGTGATGCCCTGGGAGGCAACTATGATTCAGCCTGAGCCCAACCAATAGCCAGGCATCCACGTCCAGAGGTTGTCTCAGTCAACTGGTAAGACGCCTGTTGCAAGTCTAGGTTCTGAACCACAGCAGTTTTCTCCCTGGATTTCCCAGGGCTTGTTCACAGCGCCCCCTGCTGACCATTTCTAGTTAATCTTGTGTCTTCTGGATCCCTGGTCAATTCTGTTCATGAAACCTAATTCCAGGCCTTCTGGGGTGAAAAAGTGAAGTCAGGTAACAGACGTGAAGACGCTTGGGAGAGCAAAAAAAAGGAAGACTATATGAGTGTAGTGGACCATTATCATAAAGCCAGGATTGAGGAGGACAGAACTAAATGCATCCCTTCTTAGCAAAATTTGCCGTAACACGCATACCTTTTTCAGTAACATAGTGTTTTAGTGGACAGAAATCAATTGTAATGGGCTGAATTATGACCCCTCAAAATTCGTGGGTTGAGGTCCAAACCTCCAGTATCTCAGAATGTGACTATACTTGGAGATAGAACCATTAAAGTGGTAATTAAGTTAAAATGAGATCTTTAGGGTGGGCTCTAATTAAGCATGACTGGTGTCCCGATGAGAAGAGGGAATTAGGACACAGGCGCACAGAGAGGGAAGATCGTGTGAAGACACAAGGACAGCCTCTTCAACCAGAGAGAGGAGCCCAAAAGAAAATGACTCGGTGACTCTTGCTCTCAGACGTCTGGCCTTCAGAGCTGTAAGAGAATTAATTTCTGTTGTTCAAGCCACCCAGTCTGTGGTAATGTTTACAGCTGCCTTGGTAAAATGATACATCAGTCTATGATATACTTGAGCCCAGCTATTATAATTGAGTTTTATTGTACCTAAAACAAGGCCCTGCCTCAAGTAATTCATGGCCTAGAAGAAAGAGATAGGCGTATACAGATGATTAAGTGTTACGAGAGTTGTTCATATTGGTGCATGCTGTGTGCCAGACACATTGCTTACGTTGTTTTGATCCTCACAGCAATCCTAAAATGTTGTTACAGGTGAGAAAGTAAAGGCACAGAGAGGCTTAAAACTTTGTCAAGGTCACATGGTTATTGTAAAGACAATAATTGAATCTCTGTCTATCTGGCTAAAAAACCTACCCCTCCACCCCATGGGTCGCTTTTCGTCTGCAATGGGGACATAAATGGAATGGGAAGGAGGGATCAGAAGGTTGTAACAGGCATTGGTGGTCGGCTCCCTTTTCCTGATAACAGCACCCTCTCTTTTATTGAACAACTCCTCAACAAAGGGAATACCCTTCCTCTCTCCCCAGGTCAAGAGGGGCAGTCCAAGGTTTGACCAATGATAACTTTATTTATCCAGCCGTGGATCAATGACTGGGCACATATCTACAGTCAAGCTAACTTTAGACTTTCCTATAGTTTTTATAAGCTGAAATCAGGAGAAAGCAGCCTTTGCTCTTGCCTGGGGTGACCAAACTGTATGTAAGCCAGGAGATCCCTATGACCACATTTTCCCCAGCAAGAGAGAATGAGATCAACAAATAACAAGAAGCCAAAATAAGTGTATCTGTGTGGTGTAAGGAGAGCGAGAGAGAGCTAACAGCATCACTTGTGTGCCTGAATCCAGCCATTCCTCAGACTGACCCAATCCAGTCTTTACTCATAAGGGCTAATACATCCCCCTTTAAATGAACCTAGTTTGTATTAGACTTCTGCTTCTTAAAATCAAGAGTCCTTCCCTGGCCAGGTAGCTCAGTTGGTTGGAGCATCATCTGTGCACCAAAAGGTTGAGGGTTCAATCCCCAGTCAAGGCACATACCTAGGTTGTGGGTTCCATCCCCGGTTGGGCCACATGTGGGAGACAACCAAAGGATGTTTCTCTCGCCTTTCTCTCTCACATCAATATTTCTATACCTATCTATCTCTCTATCTCCCTCCCTCCCCTTCCTCTCTCTCTCTAAAATCAATAAAAACATATTCTTAGGTGAGAGAAAATATTAAGAGTCCTGGGAAATACAATATTAGTCCAAAAAACCTTCATAGATGAGGTGGCCCATGAAAGAAAGGATTTGGCGGAAGGATAAAAGGAGAGGCAGAGGCAGAGGTGTGCAACAGCAGCTGCATGCAAAGGAACTGCGGGCGTCTCAGTGCGGCTAGAGCTGAGACGGGTGAAGGACAGTGAGATGGGCAAGGGCCGCATCAGCGAAGGCCTCGGTGGCCTGCTGAGACACTTTACCCTTATGTGAGGTTGACGGGGTGCCACCCCAGAGTTTAAAGCAGTGGAGTGGCATGATCCAACCCATGTTTGAGAGGATCGTTCAGGAGATGAATCTGAGAGAGAGCCAACAGGAGGCAGTCTCGGCAGAAGTCTGCTACAGGAACCCATGTTGGGAAACGGTCCCCAAGTTCTGGGTTCAGCTATTGACTGAAGGGAAGAAGGGACAAAAAGAATTGCATTTCGGGAACTCTGAAGTGAAGTTCATGTGAGACATTCTAGTAGAATTGTCCACTATGTATATTAAAGGGATACCTGAGTTGGAAATTTTAAAAAATTTGGAGACATTAACTCACCTATGTACTGCATACCTACTACCGGCCAAATGCTGTGCTCAGAAGGGCACAGTTAAACTTCTGTTCCCCTGGGATTGCACTACAGCGAAAACAAAACAGACAACAAGCAAGTAAACACGTAAAGAAACAACGGAGTGCCTGGTAGACCATGAAGCAGTGTCACGTGATAGAGAGGACCTCGGGGTGGGGGCGACTCCATTTGTTTCAGCGATGGGCTGGCGGGAACAGCAGAAGCCCTGAGGGTGGAGGAGGAGGCACAAGATGAATATTCTCAAATCCATGCCAGTATTAACATGTGCGCTAAAAACAGCCATCCGTTTTGTAAAATTGCTTTCTTTGCCTGGCTCTGCCCTCCTCAAGGCTGGCCATGAAGTGGCAAGAGGCTTCAGTGCCGACATCTGAGGCTGTGCTTGGGAAACTTCCACCAGCGCGGCTTTGTTCTCACACAGCAGCTTTCCTCCCACGTTCCCAGAGCCCATCCTGTCATGCACTCTTTACTGTCAGGCCTGGCTCATGGACAGAGCAGGCGGCATTTGATCATCAGAAATAAAAACAAGGGCCTCTGTGTACAGGGCATCGGCCAAAATCATTTCATGAGTCAAGGGATCTTACTTTGAGTTGAATCAGAAACACTGGATGTTTGCTCTTATTTTCCTGGAATCCCAGTCACTACATCTTTGTATTTCAGCTAGTTCCTCCTTGACTGTATGCATCTAACTAAAAACTTACTTTTTGTCGAGGAGCTAAAGTCACGTTGCTTTATCTTACCTACTCCAAGCCTGCCACTCACGCCCATCTGTGTTCCTCCCCAGAACACTCTTTAAATTGAAGTCCTACATAAAGTTCAAAACTATACATCAAATTTGTTTCCCTTTTTAAAGGCCTTCGTATAGAGGCACAAATTTCATAAAGTAATTAAAGGGAATTCTATATTTTTAAGTTGTCGGGCAGGGGTTTTATGAGTAGCATATTTTCTTTTTATAGAAAAGGGCTGGTTTTCTTAACAGCTGGGAAAAGTTCCAGTTGCTGTCTGGGGACTAACTATTTGCAACAGTGAGGGAATAATGATATTACCTTGGAAGCCTGGTCAGTGTAATAGAATTTATCCTTCTTGAGAAAGTCTTTATGAAAACTGAAGATTGGCATGAGAGTATTCTGAGTTGAGTTTATACATAGAAGTGAGACACATTTTGGGACTTCTGGCTATGACTTGGTGAATCCTCTCGGCAAAAAACAAATGTAAAACTGGAACAATTATATAATAATTAATAATAATAATAATTGTTGGGAACTGCCCTGCCTGGTTTCAGAAGCTATAACCCCCTGTGGCTAAGGCTGAGTAAAAAACCTTGGGACCATAAGCCACTAAGGAGACAAAGCTTATCTTCCTTGTAGGGGCACCGCCTCTTCCCCCTTTCACCTCACCCTGCTTGGCCCCAGGCGGATGACTGCTTAGCCAATGACGGGTAAGATTCCTCAAGGGAGGGACGACCTAAGACAGGCATGGTCATGAAAGAGCCCTCAGGAAGGACTTGGGGGCTATAGAAAAAGGAGGTGATGGACCCTCACCCCTTGACTTTGACATAGCCCGAGTCCCCATTCTGTTTGCAAGACATCTCCTAATCTCTTGGCTGCCTTACATCCCCAGCCTGACTTAAGCCTGAAACAATGCAGGAGGGCGGTGCAGCCCTGTGCTGGGAAGGGCAGGTTCCCTGGGGCGATCAGGCCTAAGAAAGAATGCATAAAATCCTGTGAAACCTGCTTTGCTAAGAATGTCCTCAGTTTTCTGATAAGGGTCCAAGCATAAAATCAGTTTGTTTCCCAAAATTTTATGGCCCTTTAGCTATCTGACCCTGACTCAGAATAAGCTATCTGACCCTGAGTCAGAGTTCTTCGTATGTTATCTATTGTTTGATCCTTACTGCCTGACAATGATTGACAAGCTTTACTTGTATTCCTGTGCAAATGCGCTTCTCCTTTGAAGATCGGCCACTTTTCCTCCCCAAGCAGATCATGTCTTGGTAGACTTATTCTCATCTGTCAGATGGGGAGCTCTGCAAGCAAAGCTCCCATAATAATAATAATAATAATAATAATAATAATAATAATAATAATAATAATAAAGTGTCAGGGCTCTGGAAATTGACCACAGGCAGAAAACAAGTTGAGAAATGTTTGTTCTTGAAAAATAGCTAGACCTTCAGATATTAACAGAGGAAGTCTACACTATATTAGTTATCTTTTGCTGTGTAACAAATTACTCAAAACATAGTAGTAACTTAAAACACAGACATCCATCACTCACAGTTTCTGTGCATCAGGAATCCAGGAGTAAACTAAATGAGTTCTGGCCTCTGGTTCAAGGTCTCTCGTGTGCTTACAGTCAAGCTGTTGGCCAGGGCTGCAGTCATATCTGCAGACCCAAGTAGGAGAGAATGTGCTTCTAAACTTCCTCAGGCGGCCACTGGCTGGAGGTGTCCCTCTATTCCCCTCCAGAAGAAGCTCTCCCCAGGGCTGCCTCCCCTCATAGCACCTGGCCTCCCCCACAGTGAATCATCAACTCGGAAGGAAAGGGAGCATCCAAGATGAAAGCTGCAGTCTTTTTTCCCAATATATGAATTTTATTAATGATTAAATTTTTAGAACTCTTCACCTGAGGATAATTTTTTCATTGCTTTTTAGAGAGAGAGGAAGGAAGAGAGGAAAGAAAAAAGAGAAACATTGAGGTGAGACAGAAGCATCAATTGGTTGCCTCCTCTATGAGCCCAGATGGGGGATTGTATGCACCCGGACCAGGGATTGAACTGGCAACCTAGGTATGGACCCTGACTGGGAATCAAACCCGCAACGTTTAGGTTACAGGATGATGCTCCAACCAACTGAGCCACACCAGGTAGGGCTAATTATGAAATTTTTTAAGAGAAGAGGTAGAAGTCTGGTCTGTGTTGGGAAACCCCAAAGAATTTAGCAGTTTACCTCTTGGTTTAAGCAAAATACAACTGTATGCACACTAACTTATGACCCTAATTCCGCTCAAGAGTAGCTTAGGATAGGAGGCATTTTGGCATACTAAAAGTCACGAGCATTTCAGTTCTGCCTCCCCACTGGTCACATTCCAAAATGTATCCCTGATTTGTTTATACTGAGATATAATCTATGAAACATAAAATTAACCATTCATCATCTTAAAGTGTACCATGCAGTATATTTAGTACAACACATACAGCCAAAACAATTTCGAAAGAACAGTGTTGGAAGACTTACGTGACCTGATTTTAAGAGTTATTCTAAATCCACAATAATCACAACAGTGTGATATTGGCAGAAGGATAAGCAGACCAATGGCACAGAACAGAGAGTGCAGAAATAAACCCTCCGTTTATGATCGGGTGATTTCTGACAAAGGCTTAGGGCAACGTGATGCAAAAAGGGTAGTCTTCTTAACAAGAGGTGCTTTACAGTTGAATAGCTATATACAGACAAAGAAGAATTTAGATCCTTACCTTATACCATACGCAAAAACTAACTCAAAATGGATCATAGTCCTTCACCTAAGTACTAAAACCTTAACAATTTCTGGCAGAAAACAAAAGAGAAAATATTTATTATAATGGATTAAGCACAGATGTCTTCAGACATAAAAGGTATGCTCTAGAAAAGAGATCATTGATAAGTTGGACTTCAATGAAATTAAACTCTTCAAAGTGCACTTCAAATGACACTATCAAGAAGTGAAAAGACAAAGTATATGAAAGAAAATATTTATAGAACATATCTGATAAAAGTCTAGTACCTAAAACACATAAAGAACTCTCACAACTCAACAACAAAAAAACAAATAACCTAATTTAAAAATGGACAAACAGTTTGAATAGACATTTCTACCAAGAAGCTATATGAATGGCCAATAAACCGAACATCATTAGTCTGTAGGGATAAGCAAATCAAAACCACATGTGATACCACTTTACACTCTCTGGGATGGCTAGAACCCAAAAAATGGAAAATAACAAGTGATGCAGACCCTTGCTCGTGGGGTCTACAGCGTTGTGGCTGAGACGAGACAAATTCACACGAACCACCGAATCCTGTGGAGGAAAAGGGACCACACAGCCACTCTCTCCGGGGGAGAGCGCTCTGACCCTTGCCTTGACAGGCTTTTATTGCTTTTCTGAGCACATTACTTTGAGGATGGTCCGCATTTACTATGCACAGGTTCACTTTAGGTGGTTACCTTTTATAGAAGACAAAGGAGAGGATGTCGCTAATTACATCAAAACGGAAGGATATTTGCAAATGTAAACGGAAAAGTGGTTGAACTGGTTACACTCATCCTTGGAAGGTTTAGCATAGATTTTAGGAAGTTACTTTAAAGATATGCAGTAAATGGCCCCGGCTGGTGTGGCTCAGTGGACTGAGCTCCAGACTGTGAACGGAGAGGTCACCAGTTCAATTCCCAGTCAGGGCACATGCCTGGGTTGTGGGCCAGGTCCCCAGTGGGGGGCGCGTGAAAGGCAACTACACATCGATGTTTCTCTCCCTCTCTTTCTCCCTCCCTTCCCCTCTCTCTAAACACAAATAAAAATCTTAAAAATAAAAAATTAAAAAAAGATATGCAGTAAATGTTTGTTGCCTCAAGTCAGGGTGAGGGGACTTTTAGCAAAAAGCAAGCCTCAAAGCGGCTAGGTACAATGCAGGCCTGATTTCCCACGGGAGAACCTATCCGTGGGCGTGGGTCCTGTGTACTGGACCTCGCTTTCCACTGGCCTTTCCGAGTGGGAGCTGAACGGTCTCCTATAAACAAGTGTTGGCTAGAACATGGAGAAACTGGAAGCCTTATACATTGCTGTCAGGACTATGAAATATTGCAGCTGCTACAGAAAACAATCGATATTTCTTCAAAGTGTTAAGCACAGAGTTACGATATGACCTAGTAACTCTTCTCCTGAGTGCAGACCCGAGAGAACTGAAACCACATGCCCATGCAAAACTTGCACGTAAATGTTCGTAGTCGCATTCACAATGGCCAAAAAGTGGAAACAGCCCAAATGTCCACACATTGAGGGACAAATGAAACGTGGCGTCGCCATGTGGGAGAGCATTATTCAACTGTGAAGAGGGTGAAGTGCTAATCTTGCTGCAGCACAGATGGACCTTGAAGACATTATTTTAAATAAACAAAGCCAGACACAAAAAGCCGCACATGCGATTCCATTTATATGACATTTCTAGAGTAGGCAAATCCATGGAAACCGAAAATAGGTTAGCAGTTCAGTGGGTAAAAAGAGGAAGAAATGGGGGTGACAGCTAATGAGTATGGGGTTTCTTTTGGGGTGATAAAAATGTTCTGGAATTAGCCCTGGGCAGGTGGCTTAAAAAAAAAGTTCTGGAATTAGTGGCAGAGTTTGCACAACCTGTGAATACACTAAAAACACTGAATTTAAAAGGGTGAATTTAAAGGATGAAAAACACAATTTAAAAGGGTGAATTTTGTGGTATGTGAATCACATATTGATTAAAAGTGTTAATTTTTTTTTGTGCTTTTTGCTTGAAACGATGTTAAGAAAATGAAACCCAAGGTATAGATTCAGAGAAAATATTTGAAAATTATATATCTGATAAAGGACTTGTATCCAGAACACATAAAAAAAACCTCTTACAATTCAATACGAATAAGACAAACAATCCAATAAAAAATAGGCAAATGACTCGAGTAGACATTTCATCAAAGAAGATATTCAAAAGGTTAATATTCACATGAAAAGTTGATTAAAATCATGAGTCACTAGAGAAATGCAAGTTAATACCACAGAGAAGCCACTACACACCCTATAAGAGAAAAGACTAAAAATAACAAGTGTTAGCGAGATTGTGAAGTATCTGGAACTGTTGAAATGAACTTCTATGCCCAAGGTAGAGTGGCTCCTGTCTGGGGACCACGACAGCAAATCAAAACTTAGAGTATTAACTTTTGTGTCCCTGTTAACGCTCCACTTGACGAGAAACACAGTTACCCAGGCAGCCAATCCGCAAAAGCCACGGCGACTCTGGGCCTTCTCGCCCCAAACAGGTTGACTATGTGGCTCCCATCAATCAGATATTGTCGATTTTGCTCTTCCTTGTTCTTTAGTCTTTAGCCTACAAAAGCTTTCTGTCTTCTGCCCCATTTTGCAATTCTCTGAAAGGAGATTTTCTGCTTCACCTAAATTGCCTTCTTTAATCATTTCTGGTGAGAATATAAAATGAGAGTTTCTTTGGAAAGTTTGGCAGGGTTTTTTTATGCTAAATATAGTTACACCCTAGCAATTCCATGCCTATGTATGTATCCAAGAGAAATAAATATATATATGTCTACACAAACACTTGTCAGAAGTATTCATGGTGGCAGTATTCATAATTACCCCAAACTGGAAACAATCCAAATGTTCTTCCACTCATGAGTAGACAGTCACAGTATACCTATATATTACAATGTTTCTTAGCAATAAAAAGGGATTAATTACTGATGCATGCCACAAAAATGAGTGAACTTCAGAAACATTACACTAAGCCCTGGCTGGTGTGGCTCAGTGGATTGAGCACTGGCCTGCAAACCGAAGGGCTGCGGGTTTGATCCCCAGTCAGGCAGGGCATGTGCCTGGGTTGCCGGCCAGGTCCCCAGTGAGGCCAGACCTGCAGTTGGGGGCATGTGCGAGGCAATCAATCAATGTTTTCCTCTCACATCGATGTTTCTCTCCCTCTCTTTCTCCCTCCCAACCCCTCTCTCTAAAAATAAATAGATAAAATATTTTAAAAACATGCCAAGAAGACTACACATTGCATGATTCCATTTGCATGAAACTTCTAGAAGAGGCAGAACCACAGAGACAGAAAACAGATCGGGGTTGTCGGGCTGATGGCGAGACTAGGAACTGACTGCGAACGGGCAGGAGAGAGCTCTGCGGAATGACGGAAGTTTTCTAAAGCTGGGTTGTTGTGGTGGTGGCTCAACTGTATAAATTACTTAAAGCCTAGGAACTCAACAAAAACCAATAAGAGAATGGACACAAGGAGGCCTTGGAATGAAGGTAAGATTCACCTGGGTGGTGAGTGGTTATTTTGGTGTATTCACTTGGTGATAATTTGTGCCCTTATGTATCTATTTGTCAAACTGATTTGTTACTTTTACTGAATACAAGTCACACTTTTTTTAAATATATTTTTTAAAGATTTTATTTATTTATTTTTAGACAGAAGGGAAGGGAGGGAGAAAGAGAGAGAAACATCAATGTATAGTTGCCTCTCATGTGGTCCCCACTGGAGACCTGGCCTGCAACCCAGGCATGTGCCCTGACTGGGAATCGAACCAGCGACACTTTGGTTTGCAGCTTGCGTTCAATCCACTGAGCTACACCAGCCAGGGCAAGTCATATTTTTCTTTTTTTTAAGTTTAAAAATGAACAATCCAGACAGTCTAATTGACGAACAAAAATCAGAGTGAAGTTGAGTGTGCTGCAGATGCCTGCGGGGCCTAATCTGTGCCATAACCAGCAAGATCACGTGTTCTACACATAAATTAACGTGAACACACTTTCCTCCCTTACCTCAGCGGTCAGCATACCACACTCTTCGGTTTATTTTTGTACTGACTGACTCTTAGTGTATTCTAAATCCTTGATATCAGAGGAGAGATGGAGGCTTCCCACACAAAGGTGTTTCTTTTTTTAAATTACTATAACCTTGCATACAGTGAAGTGAACAAATCTTACATGCACAGCTAAGTGAATTTTTGCACATTTATATACTTGGCTAACAGCTATCTAAGTCAAGGGAGAGAATATTCTCCACAGCCCAGAGGTTGCTTTGTGCCCCTCAGTCACTAGAGGCTCACCAAGTATAAGCCCTCAATACCAAGAGCCACCAAAGGTAAGATCCTGACACTGTCACCATAGATTGATGTTGCCTGTTTTTGAACTTCATATGTGGATCCAGATGATGTGTACTCTTCTGTGTCTGACTTCTTTCATTCAATGTTTTGTCTGAGATTCAGCCATGTTGTTGCATTGTATGTGTGGTCCTCCCCGTTTCATTGCTGCGTTGTATTCCTCTGTGTGACTATGTCACAATTTATTTTTGATGGACATTGGATTGTTTCTCGGTTTTGGCATCACAAATAAAAGTGTGCATGTTTTGGTGGCTTATAAGCACTCATTTCTCTTATCACCCAATCATATCTTGCACTAGGTGTTAATAAAGTAAAGTGCAGCCCTGGCTGGTGTAGCTCAGTGGATTGAGCGTGGGCTGGGAACCAAAGGGTCCCGGTTCAATTCCCAGTCAGGGCACATGCCTGGGTTGTGGGCCGGGTCCCCAGTGAGGGCCATGTGAGAGGCAACCATACATTGCTGTTTCTCTCCCTCTCTGTCTCCCTCTCTTCCCCTCTCTCTAAAAATAAACAAATAAAATCTTAAAAAAAAATAGATAAAGTAAAGTGCAGCCTCCAGACCAGAGGAGATGCATGACATCTGAACTTACACTACCTGATCGCTATCATTCAAGGTAACTTCCAAAAGCTATGATAGGTAGTAATCTGTCAAACAGAAGATAATACTCATTTCACAAGTTTATACAAGGTCTAAATGAGAAGTAACCTATGAAGGTCCCAGCACAAACTGAAATCTGTCATGTCTTTTCTCACTAGTGTGAGAATTTATCACGTTTCATTAGTGAGTAAGTCCAGCCTTCTGTCCAGCCTTCCCAAATACAAATGGTTGTAGAGAATCAGGAGTTCCTCAAAGAGCTACAGACTATTCACTAATAATGTAAGGTATCTACTGCAATTAATACTTTTTCATATAGGGTCCTAAGAGGAGAGATGACAGGGGAAAAGGACAATGAATTTGGAAATGACTCCGAGGTAATTGGCCAATCCTAGAAAAAATTGTAAAGAAGACTAGGTGCCTTCTTTGCTTTTTTCCTCTTTGTAATATCTTTTTCCCTATTCCTCTCCCCTCCCCTGCCCCACCAAAGCTTTGCTTCATCCTCAGGTGCCCTGGGCCTACAGGGTGCCCTCGGCAGGTACTTCATCCAATCTACTCATCGCAGATGGTGGCTAAACTCTGAATCTGCCTGGACCCCTGCAGTGTACTACGTTGGGGCTTGGCTTCCTACCAGGGGACAGGCAAGCTGAGAAGCTTCCACCATCTATGTGATCCCTTCCCTGTAGGGTTTTTTTAACAGCAGTCTTCTAGGAAGAAAGCTGAAATTAAACATAGTTGTTTCATTGGTGGAAAATCTGGCGGAGGAGATGCTCTCACGGCTGCGTGTCTAGTGAGGTCTGGCAGTGCCCACCAGGTTGTGCATTACATTGCAGATGTTTGGTTTGGAAAGTCCCTTGGCTATCTGGCTTCTGGAGTCCTCTCTCACCATGGGGCCCTTCTGTGGGAACATAGAATTCATCAGTCACATTTCCCAAATGTCAAGCTCCTGCTGTGTGACCCCAAAGAACCTTGCCCGCCATCTACATAACAGGAGCAAGGACTGTACATTTGCTGGATAGAAGCTTGAACTGTCAGGCAGAGGTTCTCCCGAATGGCTGGAGTTTGCAAAACCTACTATTGGAAGAAAAAGTGTGATATAAATGTAACCCTCCATCTCCTGGAGGGTTGTCATTTCACCCTTACTTCTTCTCTTTCTTATGGTCTCTTAATCTCTTAAAAGGTTCTTGGGAGGTGTTACTCACTAGCCAGAAACTAAGTTACATTTAACGCTCTCAGTTAGATGCTATTTCAGCTATGTATTTGAGATACCAAACCACAACTTGAGATCACCAGAAGACGTCATAGGATCATTCAAGTTCAGACTTGAATTACCTGACTTCCCAGAACCTGCCAATCCTTTTAACTTTAAAGCTTTAAATCTGTTACTCTTTTTGCCTGGAATTCCCTCCTCTCTGACCAGCCCTCTCTCTCTCTCTCTCTCTCATACACACAGAGCTGAGTGGCTTCTGCTTGTCGCTCTTAAGTTAATTGCTTCAGCCATGCGAAGCCAACGGAAGGTTTCACACAGAGCAATAATACAATCAAATCTGTGATGTTGAAGACCAGTCTGGAATGTTTAAATTCCAAGTATAAGATCTATTTTACTAGTTAATGAAGACAAATCAAGACCCTTCATCCTCACCCAACTTTTTTACAGAAAAATCTTTATTACATTCTTGTAATCAATTTTCAGTACGATGGATACTTTTCACCAATGATTTATCAGAAAACAAGGTAGAATGAAAAGAGAATTGAACTGAAAGGCAGAAGATCTGCGTTTGAATTCTAAGTGACTTTGACACTGATCCCTTTACTGTTATTATTCTCCTCTGTAAAAATAGAAATAATAATTCCAGATTCTCCTAAATGCCTCACAGGGTCATTGTCAAGATGCAATAAAAAACATATGATAAATGCTTTACAAACTGCAAAGTGACTCATGTACATAATTATCATTACCTATTTACCAGCCTAGACTTGGAGATATAAACATAAATGGGACAGGCCCCAGGCGTCTATGTTCCATTGGAAGTACCAACAACGTAAAGAGGCAACCGGAGGTATAAACCCCCAAAATTAAAAGATTAAATGTGTCAGCGTTCATGGCAGCATCAGTAACAATAGTCAAAAGGGGGAAATACCCCAAGCGTCTGTAAAGAGACGAACGGTTAACCAAAATGCGGTGTGTCTGTGCAACGCAATGCTGTTCTGCCATGAAAAGCAATGAAGTCCTGATACATGAGTAAAGCTTGAAAACACTGGACTAAGTAAAATAAATCAGATGCAAAGGACAAATGTTGTATGATTCTCCTCATATGAAACATTTGGAACAGGCAAATTCATAGATGCCGAAAGTAGGTCAGAGGTCACCAGTGCCAGAGGCAAGGGTGGGACTGGGGAGTTAACGGGTACAGAGTTTCTGTTTAGGGTGGTAAGAAAATTTGGAAACAGCGGTGTTGGTTGTACAACATGGCATATTTAATTAATGCCACTAAATTGTACACTTAAATATGGTTACAAATGCCAAGTTTTATGTTATGCATATTTTACCACATAAGAAGAAAAATAAATAAATAAGTTAGACTTCAATTAAAGACACCAGAAAAAGAACAGAGTAAACCTAAAGAAAGTATAAGAAAAGAAATAATAGCGATAAAAGCAAAAATTAATGAAATAGAAAACATAGAATAGAGAGACTCAACAAATCAAAAGCTAATTTGAAGGGGAGGGGAACGCTAATAAAATAAATAAACATAAACAAATAAGAAAGAAGTAATTAAAACAAAATATGATAAGCGCTATGAAGAAACTCCTAACTGTATAGGGAGGCAGGAGAAGGCTTCATAAAAGACATTCTTTTTCAACTGTGAACTTGGGAGAGAAGAGTAGGAGTTTTCTAGAACCAGGTGTGGGTGGGTGCAGGCGCTCAGGGGGAGGGACTCATTGTAGTCACCGTGGTACCGGCTTCACAGCCCAGTGTCTCAGACCAGCGTGCTTAAGAAATGCTTGCTAAGCAAAATATAACCAAAGACACCGAAATTGAGAGCAGGCTGACGGTGACTAGAGGGGAGAGTGGAGGGAATTTTAGGGGAAAAAGGGTGAAGGGTTTGCAGGAACAATTATAGAGGACACAAGGACAATAAGGAGCGGGGGCAGGAGGGAGGTGGGAGGGCTGGGGGTTTGGGCTGGGGGAGGCAGAAAACTACTTGAACAATTAAAAAATAAATTAAAATTTATTTTTTTTTAAAAAGAAATGCTTGCTAAATCAATACACATCTTCACTGTATTAGTTCCACAATGTGTCTTTTGTTTGTCCATGGATTTTAAAGTGTAAAAGTTCCTAAACCCTTTATCTATAACTTTTGGATTTGTCTGTTTCCACACTACAGTCTTTTATAACAAAGCAGTGTGACGCTATTTTCCTAAAGACACTGCATTAGAATTTCCCAACCTTTTCTCCATTTCACCTGAAACGAGGCCTGAATAGAAACCAAAATTGACAGTGCCTGCCTGTTGAAAATAAAACCCTGAAATTCACAAGAACCTTAAGGATACGAATGAGAGTGGGATGTGCCGGTCTGGCACTGCACCTTTTAGGAACCGGTGTTTGCTCTGGGCATTCGGGGTGCCAAGAGAAGGTACTAGTGCTTCATTGGGTCTGCAGCGTGTGGAGGTGCAGGTTGTCCATGGCCCAAGAGCTGCTGGCAGAGTTGGGGGGAAGGCTGGAATATAGCCTATATTCCTCTTACCAAGTCGGGCACCCTGGGACTTTGTCCAGCCTAATGAAAGCAGCCTTTTTCTATTTGGCACAAATGCATCAGTGAGTATGGGCCAATCACAGCCCTGCGTTTTGGCTCTTTTCACTATTGCTGCCGTGAGTGGAGGAGAGTTAGGGCCTGAGAGTTCCTGTCTGTGCCTTCAAAAGAGCTCCCTCAGTTCTCTTCAGCCTCAAAGCTTCTTTTCAGAGGGTGTATTCAAGCCCTTTGGTGGAGGACTAACCCACCACTGTGGAGGGCAATCCCCCGATGGAGAGTTATCTTCTGCCAGGAGACCTTCCGAGTTCTGTGAAAAAAAAAGCAGAGACAAGCTCCATTTCCCCACGCTGCCCTTGGCCCTGCGATCGCCTCTCCTGCCGCTAGAGGGAAACCTCTCCCAGGAACTAGAAACAGACTTTCCCCAGCGCTACACCGGGGAAACAGAAGTCGGGGATGCGGGGTTGCCCGCGTAGAGGATTTTGGTTTGACCCCAGCTTTTTTATTATGTTATTTGGAAGTGCCTTGCCATCCTGTCACGCAGTTTTATTAAATGGAATAACATTTTCACAGCACTCATTAAGCTCGTATAGATCCTCTTGTTTTCCTGTTCATCTGACTGTTTCAATCTGCAGACGTTCAAATCCAATGCAGGAGATGCAGGTCGAGCCATGGAGAACTCATATCCCTGACACCTGATATTTCTGGGAAATACTAAGGAGCTTTAGTGATAACGTCATAGAATACTGGTTTAATAAATTCTGACTCCAAGCTACCAATAGCTATCAATTATGTTGCAGTCTTTTTTTTTAAGGGTCATAATTTAAGTACACTTTAAGGCACCAATTTGAACTGTACAGTTCAGTGAGTTTTAATAAATGTATACACGAGTGTAACCACCATGCAGTTAGGACATAGAACGTGTACATCATGCTGATAAGTTCTCCTGTCTGCCTTCAGAGTTGATCCCCATGACCTGAAGACAACTCGAGGCCCAAGGAGTGCAAACAGTGGGTTGAACAGGGCGTGTGCGGCCTTGAGGATAATGTGCGCTGCGTGCGGCTAAATACAACTCTTAATTATTCACGACCATATATTTTTGTGTTTTTCTGTTAACATAAAGCAACCACTTGTTTTTAAGAAATAAACGACATTTTAGAACCTGATAGCAGTATAATTTTCTTCCAGATATGCAAATACATGAAATTCTCTATGATATGTTTAGTCATTGCTTCCGATTTGGTTCCTGTGGAGTTCTTTGACTATGCTGTTAGGCAGCAGCTGAGGAAATGATCCAAACTGTTGTGAGATCACCAGAGTTGAATTCATGTGTCGGCCTGTACTAGCTGTGCCCCTTTGGCTATGCGAGAGCAATGACGTGATTCCTACTGAGATGACTTTTTTGTTGTACACTTTTTATGGGAGTGCAACATGCATTCACAAAAATGCACAGCTTAGTGGATTTGCACAAATTGAACATACCCATGTAATCTGCTCGCGGATTAAGTAGCATGTGACCAGAACCCCAGAGCCCGTTTAGTCATTCCAGAGGTAACCGTTGCCCTGACTTCTGAAAACAGAGGTAAGTTTTACCTGCTTTGGAACTTTCCATGAATAGAACCACGCAATAGTGCTATTTTGTGCCTGGCTTCCATTGCTCAATGTTTTAATTGGGTAAGACATTCATGTTGCTCTACTAGTCATTCTTTCCCTTGCTCTCCTTGTGTTCCATGGCGCCATTTCACAGCATATATTGTTTCACATATAAACTGTGTCCAGTTATTGGTTGTCACAAACAATGCTGCTATAAAAATTTTTGAAAACATCTTTTCATGCACATTACCTGCTTGTGGCTGAGTCATAGAAACTGCATTTGTTCAACTTAAATTGATGCTGCCAAACTGTTTCCCGGGGTGGCTGTACTAATTACACTCCCCGCAGTGGTGCATGAGAGGGGCGGTTGCTCCAGTTTGGCAGTATGTGATATAACTAGTCTTTCATTTTATTTTATTTTAAAGATTTTATTTCTTTTTTAGAGAGGGGGAAGGGAGGGAGAAAGAGAGGGATATAAACATCAATGTGTGGTTGCTTCTCACATGGCCCTCACTGGGGACCTGGCCTGCAACTCAGGCATGTGCCCTGGCTGGGAATCGAACTGGCGACCCTTTGGTTCCCAGCCCGCGCTCAATCCACTGAGCTACACCAGCCAGGGCACTAGTCTTTCATTTTAGACGTTCTGGTGTGGGCAGTGGTATCTCACCTGGGCTTTAATTTGCATTTCTCTGCTGACTAATATAAATAAAGTCAAGCAGTTTTCCACATGCTATAATGGGTATTTGTATATTCTCTTTTGTAAAGTGCTTATTTAAGTCTTTTGCCAATTTTCTGCAAAATATTTGAAAAGGTACTTTACAAAATTTTTAATTATTAACCTTTCATTTTGAAATAATTTCAAGCTTTTGCAAAAATAGTACAAAAAATTCTAATTCCTTCCACGCAGCTTCATATCTTGTTATCTTGTGTAACTATAGTCCAATTATCAAAGTCAGGAAGGTAACACTGGCACTCATCTACAGATCTTATTACATGGAATAACGGTTTCACAGCTGAAATTGTTCATTGTTTCACTCATGTCTTTTAGTTGTTTTGTCTCCATAGTCTCCATTAATCTGGGATAGTCTTCTTTAGTTTTATGTTGTCTTTAATTACCTTAACACTTTCAAAGCATACTGGCCAGTTATTTTGTAAAATGCCCTCAATTTATATTTGTCTAACATTCCCTCAAGATTAATTCAAGTTATGCACCTTTGAAGAAGTGACACTGTATCCTTCTCAGGACACAATAGCAGGAGGAGAATGATGTCAATAGCTTATCAGTGGCAATGCCAGTTTTTTTTTTTTTTAAAGATTTTTTTTTTTTATTTTTATTTATTTTTAGAGAGAGGGGAGAGGAGGGAGACAGAGAGGGAGACAGAGAGGGAGAGAAACAGCAATGTATGGTTGCCTCTCACATGGCCCTCACGGGGACCTGGCCTGCAACCTAGGCATGTGCCCTGACTGGGAATCGAACCAGGACTGCCTGGTTCCCAGCCCGCGCTCAATCCACTGAGCTACACCAGCCAGGGCTGGCAATGCCAGTTTTGATCACTTGGTTAAGGGAGTGTCTGCCAGGTTTCTCTGCTGTCAAGTTACTATCCTTCCCTTTATAGTTTGTAAATAGCTCCTAACGCAGTATGTAAACATCCTATTTCTCGTCCTTTCTTTGCTCTACTATGTTTTTACTTTTTAGTATTATTACATTTTCTTATTAGTCCACTTTTTGATATATGTATATTGTAAATACTTTACCCTACTCTAAAAGCTTGCTTTTTTTCACTCTCTTCATGTCTTTTGATGAACAGACGTTCTTAAGGTTAATATAATTAAATTTATCATTTTTCCCTTGAGGTTTGCACTATTTGAGTCCCGTTTAAGACTTCATTACCTCTTCCTCAGAAATCAGTTCTCTCAACATTTTCTAGGAGAGAAGGGATGTTAGAAATTTCTCTGTGATCAGTAGATTACAAAATGGAAAGTGAGGTGCCAAGGGGTTTTAGTTACTGGGATAGAAGTTAATAAAAACTTACATACTGAGAATTTGATCAAACTGGTCAGTGGTCTACCCCCGAGGTAACTCAGAATTTTTAGTAGAGGAAGTATTCAACCAAAACAGCAATCAAAGAAAAGAAAAATATGATGAGTCAGTTCAAAAGTCATGTGAACATGAAAACAAAGCTTGAAATACCTTTGATGTAGTCAATGCTTAATAAACATTTGTGGTGCGACCAAAAAAAGGGGGGGGGGAGAGAGAAAGATTTACCTACTCCAAGGTCATGATGCCATTCACTTATGTTTTCTACTAAAAACTGTATTGTTTTTCCTTTCATGGTGGATCTACAATCCATCTTCAATTGATTCTCTTCAAGGTATCAAGATTCATTATTTTTCCCAGTTATTTGAGAAATAATTGACATAAATCACTGTATAAGTTTAATGCATAGAGCATGATGATTTGATTTACATATATTATGAAATTCATTATTTTTTCATATGATGTCAGATTGACCTAGTACCATGGATAGAAACCCTCATCTTTCCCCACTGCCCCTGTCGTAAGTCAGGTGAGTGTATGGGTGAAGGTCTGTTTCTGCCCTCTCTCTTCTGTCCCATTTGTCTATATGTCCATCTTTGTGTGAGCACTGTACTGAAGTAAGTGCCATATTATTAAGTATTGATGTCTTTATATTTCTGCTCTGGTCTTCTTCAAGATAGATTTGGCTATTTTTGACCCTTTGCATTTCTGTCTGAATTTTAGAATCCGTTTGTCAGTCTCCATAATGCACATCATAAACCCATGATAAAATGATTTAAATCATGTTGAATTTGTAGATGAATTTGGAGGTATTACATATTTATAATATCAAATTCCAATTATGAACATATATCTTCTCCCCATTTAATTAGATCTTTATTCCTCTCCATAATGTTTTATAATTTTCAGTGAAGTTGTCTTGTACAGCTTTCATTTATTTATTCCTGAGTATTAATGTCTGACAATTTATTTTTAAAATATGACCACATGAGGAGAGCGGTATCTCTCCATGGGAGGTGATTGTGCTCCCAGGACACCTGGGGCAAGTCTGGAGACATTTTGGTTGTCACCCCGAGGGCAGGGTTCCCGAAGCCAGTTGTGCTGCGAAACATTCGACTTGCCCAGAACAGTCTCTCACGACAAGGAATTATCCAGCCCAAAACCTCAAGAACGGTCCTCTCAAGAAACTTCAGTGCAGTATACAGTTAAGAATTTCTAGAATGATGTCACTTCATAGTCATTCTTTATCTATATTGTTTATGTATTTTTGTATTTTTATGGCATAGTGATCTATAACGACATTTTTATCCTATTAAACTTATTCTTTATTACTGGGGTGTGAATCAAACTTGGCGTTTTCAGAAGTTTATAAAAAGGATGCTATGATTGTTGGGAGATGATTCTCCATGGGTTTTGGATTTCTGCACTTCCTCTGAGCAATGGAACTGTCAGTTTTAATCAAGGATGTTTGCATAACAGACAGCCCTGGAAAGAAAATGACAGAGACTCCCCCTAGAGGTATTCCAGGGTAGTAGAGGAGAGATCTTGGCTTTATTTCCCTGAAGAAGATGTACTTACATTCCAAGGTGATAAAATATAAAACCTCTCTCTGGGAAGATGGGCAGTACCCTAGCAAGATTAGGGGTGTCCTGGGGTTCCTCGCTGTGACACAGATCATAGTGTGTCCAGTACCCACCAGGACCTGCCGCTCGCTACATTGTCCCTATGGGACTTGGAGGCAAAAGGGAACTTACGCTGCCTGCTGGGCTGTGAGTAAAAACTGTCTCCATCTATTTGGGCTGGTTGCCTCTTCACCGGCTGAATCTGTAGAAGTGTGCTGAGCTGATCTAGCAGCTGCAGCAATCTCTGCTGCTGAGGAATTGCTTGATGATGACCCATTAGCAAGGCCTACCAGCAATGTACGAAGGGGGAGAGGCTCAGCTAAAGTTATTGGTGTGTCTTCTCTATCCTGGAGTGCTGATGTAGTTTAGATAAAGCAAAACTGTCTCTATCAAAAGTTCCCAAGACCTGCCTTTTAGGTACATGGGTTTGAGGTGCTAACCCTTAGACATTCAGAGGAGTCAACAGCCACAAGGTCATTATCTATATATTTTCAAATTTACAACTCATTTGTAGTCATCGAAGGCCTACCTGTGTCTACCAAGATACTGAAGGTAACCATACAAGGCTTAGTTTGATCCCTCTCAATCCCAGTTCTGCTCTTGGGGTTCCGGGTCCTCTGCAATTACTAGATCTTTGTTACTTAATGAGGTGCAGCATGCCCAGCCCCTTTCCTCCTTGCTGCATTAAGTTTCTCACCAATTTGCCACACCTACCCGGGCTTGCCTGAGCCTAGCAGTGGCCACAATCTCAACTCAAGCTAAAGACCGCTGTACAAAATGTAGCATATGAAAAAGATGGGTTGTCATTTTGCAGTTGCTGTGATTTTGTGATTGCTAACTTAACTACAGTCATGTCGGGGCTGTCCACATCCACCCGGAGTATTTGTGAAAACAAATGAGACCACGTTGATTCCTATGATCTAAGAGCTAATTTTCATAATGATTGGTTAATTTCATGAGGCATATATGTGAGCTGCAGGAAAGGTATAAGCTAGAAGAGCAAATGTTTAAAAACAATTCAACAATCTTAAAGGAAAAGTACCTTCCTGGTCAGTGACCATGCTTCTGAATAGGATGAGGGGTGGTGATGGAGGACTTCTCCAGAGACGGTGATCTGCAAATGCATTGTTATTTGACTATCAAACTATGCTGAAGTTTATCTTGATATAATACAAATTATTAACCTTTCCATGGCCAAAATTAGGTTTCTATTTGGGTTCAGCTGCAGCAGCTCATGGTAACCAAAACAGGTTTTGGAAAAGAGAAAAAAAAGAGTGTTCCCCTTCAGAGGCACAGGAAAAGGAAAATAGCTAATGCTGCTGCTTTTTCTTCCATATATGTCCAGTTTATTAGACTGCCACCTGTTGGCGAATAGGGTTTGGCCTGTAGGGAATTCATTGCCTTTGCTCAGCATGTCTGTCTGATAGGCAAACCTCAAGTTCTGAGATCCTACTATCTAAAATACATTGGGCAATAGTTCCTTCCAAACACCAGTGAAGCTCGCTGAATAAAGATTATTACAGTACTGGAAGAGGGCCCAAATCCAAATTTTGTGCTCATCTCTGGCATTTGGCTCATTTGTGCCCTGCTGTGCCTGAAGCCCTTAGCAGCCCAGGCAGGAAGCGCAACGACTGTGGTGCTGCCTTCTCTCTGAAGACAGTGGTCTCCCGGTTCGGGTTCGAGGAGGTTGGAAAGTGGAAGTCCAGTGCTAACAGAGGTAGGGCTGTCACTACCATCGGGCCCAGGGACAGTCTGTCCCAAAACAGACCTGTCTTCCTGTCGATCCTCTTTTTACTGTTTTTTCCTTCTCACTCTCAGTTTGGCAGATTGGAAATTGATTTCTTCATTAGAATCCCCCTTGCAAACCATTTGTAGATTATTTATTTATTTACTTATTTAGCAAGCCTAATACACTGCTGCCACTTGTGATTCTGGGGCCTTATTGTTTAACCTCAGGAATCATTTGATTCTATGGGCCCCAGATAGACGTGAGCCAGAAGCAGCACTAGTTGCCTGGCAGAAAGATGGGGGAGAAACAGGAGATGGAAAACTGCTGGGGGGGTTTTGTTGTTGTTAACAAGCCTTGTAGAAATATTTGCCTCTTGAAGCTACGTGAATTTCTAACTTTGATTTTTTTAAAAGAGTTATATTTTTTAAAATGTGGTAGATGAGCTGAGTAGAATGGACACAACTGAAAATAAAATTAATAAACATATAAGATTAATCCTAAGGATTCTCCCAAACTCAGAGCTGAAGGTCTAAAATGAAACGAAAACAACCAATAATAAAAAATGGTTAAGTGACATAGCGGATAAAGTCAAAAGTTTCCTCTGCATCAAATAGAAATTCCAGAACAAAAAAAAAAAAAAAAATGGAGATATTGGAAGAGAAATAATAGAACATTTCTGGGTTTGGAAAAGATTCAGATCTTCAGCAAACAGACTTAAGAGCGCCATCCGAGTTTCCACACCTAGACGTATTCTTCAAGGAAAAGAGGAAATTTAAAATTTTTCTAGTGTGAAGACCTGGATTAAACTCCAAAGGAACAAAAGTTAACCTGACATCAGATTTTTCTTTGATACCGGTACATCCTCAAAAGACCATGGAGAAAAGTCTTGAAAGATGGTACCAAAGTTAGTTTCCTCTAGGGCCCCCAAACATGACATTTAAATAATTAGATGGTAGCAAATACTATTTATTGGGGAAAGGACTGATTGTTCAAAAGTTTTATTATTGAATTTTAATTGTATTTAGCTGTGATCAGAAAAAATAGCCACCACTAATGCACAGCTTAAAATAAGTCAAAAACTCTTCAAAAAAATTTTAGCTATATTAAGACATCTAATCCTTATAACATGGCATTTATGAGGTAGGTACTATCATTATCCCCATTCTAAAGATGAGAAAACTGAGGTACTGACGAGATAAATGACTTTCTTAGGGGCATGAGCTAATGAATAGTAGAGCTGTGATTCAAACCCCATTTTTATTTTGGAATTTATTGAGTTTTCTCTGCAAATAAATATTTGTAAATACAGAGTGGAGCAAAAGTAGGTCCGTAGTTGTTTCTATTGAAAATAATACAATAATCAGTAATAATACAAAAATAAACTCTTTCACGTACTCACAACTGTAAACCTACTTTTGCCCCACCCTGTATTCAGTAGATGATCGAAAAGAAGGTACTTTCTCTGTAGAATATGGAGTCTAGTCTTGTCCATAACTATTAATTGTACCTCATGAATAATATTGTTCAGTTTACGTCTGGGCTTTTTTTTATCTGTTTAATCTATCAAAGACACAACAGAGACAGTTTAAAATTGACTTCTGCTTCATATTGTGACACTTGAAAAAAGTTTCTTCTTCTGCCTCTTAGATGCTATGTTTTCTTTTTTATGTTCCAGAATTTTTTCATAATTCTATATACTTTTTATGCTTACTCATCCTTGAATGTTGAAAGTTTTATCCACGCTTTGCATTTGTTCCCAAACAAGATGAGCTCATCTTTTCTTGGCTCCCAGCCTGTCTATTTGGCTGCTGCTAGAATCTTCCCATATCTTAGGCAGAAGAATTGCGTGACTTCCAGCAGCTTAAAAGGATTGTGGAGGGAGCCATCTGGCAAGGAATGCCACCCCTGTAACCTATCTTCTCAATGTTTTCCAAAGCCACTGTCCCAAGGGGCTGAAGGTTATCTGGCCTTTTGTCCTTACCTTGTCCATGGCCAGCGGCCAGACTGGATGTGGCCTGGCCATCCTCCTGAGAGTGAAATCTTTAGCATCAGAGAGGAGCTTGCCAACCAGGTTAAAAATTCCCCCTCTTGATATGCCATGGGCCGTTTCAATGAGTATTGGGAAGGGAGATTCAGAAGCGTGGGCTAAGCCCCCACTTTTATCTGAAAGTGTTCTTGGTTATCTATTGCTTCATTAAAACACCCAAATTTTGAGATACGAAACAATGGCAATTGTTTATTACGGTTCTCTCTCGTGATTCTGTGGATCGACGGGGCTCAGGAGATTGTTCTCACTAAGGCTGTCGCTGGGCTGCAGTGAGATAGGGGTGGTGCTGGCGCCGGAGTCATCTTGACAGCCTCCTCATCCATGTGTCTGGCACTGGGAACGGGCAAGTTCAAGTGGCTGGGGCTGGAACAGCCAAAGCTCCTCTAACTCTCTCTTTGTCCTCACGTGGTCTGTCCATGTGGTCTCTGCAGCATGGGGACTTTAGGGCAGCTGAATTTGTTATGTGGCTGCTCAAGGCTCCATGGGCGTATGTTCTGAGTGACAGAACTGGATATATCACCTTTTAAAACTCAGCCTTGAAAGTCACATAGTGCTACTTTCATTGTGGAGTCACAGAAGCCCACTCAGGTTCAAAAAGAGGGGGCAGAGATGCCTTCTCTTGACTTGAGGAGAGGGACAGGGTTCTGGAAGAGCATGTGAAACAGAATATATTGTTGCAACCAATTTTGAAAAATACCATCTGCCACGGAAAATGTAATACAATTTTGCTCAATGAAAAAAATGATTGTATATCATCTATAGTAATGAAACCAGAAAAACTGGTGTTCGTGCTGCCTGTCACCCACCAGACCCAATAAGCAGAAACAGGGATTGAATCTTTATGGGTGCTTTATTCAGATAGCCGACGATCTGAGAAGACAGTAGGTATGTACCCTAACAGACCATCTTAAATTCCATTTTATTTTATTAATTTATTTTTATAGAGGGGGGAAGGGGACGAGAAAGAGAGGGAGAGAAACATCAACATGTGGTTGCCTCTTGCACTCCCCTGACTGGGGACCTGGCCCGCAACCCAGGCATGTGCCCTGACTGGGAATCAAACCTGCGACCCTTTGGTTTTCAGCTCTGTGCTCAGTCCACTGAACCACACCAGCCAGGGCTTAAATTCCATTTTAAACTGACCTTTTTTATAAGGAGAAGAAAAGTGTAGGTAAGGGGATTAGAATTCAGGGGGGAAATTAATCAGATAAAAGCTGCAGCATTCTTTATCTGTGTCCTGGGTGGTGGTCTTTATCTGTGTCCTGGGCAGTGGGCATCTCACCCTAGAGCACACTGGCTCAGATACCATCCTGATGGCTTGCAGTCCTGCTGGGGCCTGAAGGTGGAACTACTTATGGTCCCCTGGAGTCAAGGTGAGTCATACCTTCAGTTCCTGAGACAATAGCTTTTTGCATACATTGATTACCAAGCTTATTAGCTATTACCTGAAACTAAAGTTTTTCCAACATTTGAGTCCCCCATCAGTAATACCTATTGATACTGATGTTGGGGGTCCAGAACGAGCTACCCCAAAATGTATCTCTGTGGTATGCAGATTGTTTTCAGCTACGGGAAACTTTAGCTGCAGGCTCAAGAGAAACTTCTGCCTCTCCCTTGACTACCAGGAAAAACTTAAATTAGGGTCCTTGTCCATAATGGGAGATTATCAGAGAAAACGTCTATTACTAAACATCTATTTACTAAACATCTGCTCTCCTTAACACCCCCAAGGCAACTTACCTCATCCCTAGTTCCAAATGTCTTATATACCTGATCTCCTTTCTGTCTCTGAACTTTTGTGTATGTGGGGTCTCTAAGCAAAGTTTCCATGCATACATGTGTATGAATTTGGTGATTTTCTTTTGCCAATGTGTCTCATGTCTATGTGAACATTAGACCAGTCAGAAGCACCTTGAGGGTAGAAGAAAGTTTCCTCCCCGCCCACACCACTGGCAGCAGGTATCTAACTCAGAGAACGGTTGTAAGGGTGAGCTGATTATATGTAAAGCACTTAGAATACTGACAGACACACAAGGAGTGTATTATCATGGCCATGATGATTACATACCAGGGGCATAATGATGGGGTATAATCCCATATATAATGTGCACACAGACGTGGGTGTGCGTTATACATAGCAAAATACAGTAGCTACAGGGCCTAGCACAAATAACGCCCCCCTTTTACCGCAAAATCTTTTATTAAAAATGTAATTCTGTAATAACAATATCACACTCAAGCACACCATGTGACATTTTAGGTGAAATGTTCAAATTGCTGTCCATCCCGTGTGAGACATTCATGTACCCTACCAACCACACTCAAGCAGGTCTTACTTTGGCCAGAACTTATATATGTTAGCTATGCTCTACAGTCAAGAGAAATTAGAGATCAGTAACTCTAGTGTTAAATAACTACCCTTCCCCACCATCCCGTTTTCAGTTGTCCATGCTGCTATTCATTTTTTTTTTCTTTAACCTTCTTGGTGTACCTTCTTGTTTTGGTGGAACACACCATCAGGAAGCTTCTTCATAAGAAAAGGTACCCAGGAGATAAATTTTATAAAATCTTGCATGCCTGAAAATATCTTTATTTACTCCCACACTGGAAAGATAGTTTGGATGAGTCTGAACATCTACATTGGAAATAATTTTCCCTTAGAATTGTACAGGCATCATTACCTTGTCTCTCAGTTTCACATGTTGCCATGGAGAAATCTCATGCCACCTGGTTCTTGATCCTTTGTCCGAAACTTCATTTTTTCCCTCTGGGCGCTTATAAGATCTTCTCTACACCTTCAGTCATCTGAAATGTTCTCGTGATGCTCCTTGGCATGGTTTTGTCTTTGACCGCCGTGCTGGGCTCAGCAAGCACTTGCAGTGTGAAAATGTGTGTCCTTTGGTCCTAAAAATATATATTTGAGTCATTCAATTGATTTCTTCTCCTCTGTTTCCCAGATGTCCTGAGCTGACTGTCTAATTTTCTTATCTTGTGTAGAGGGGCCCAACAGGCCACCCCAAAGTAGCCCACAATGGCATATCGATTTCTTGGCATTACAGTTACTTGACAAGCCGCAAGTGCCAGAAGGGCGTGTTGACCCTGCCCTTGTCTCCTTGAACGCAAAAATTAAATTTCCCATGTAAAATGTGTCCTTCTCAAACCTGGAAGATACCCTTTTGCTAAAGTTAAATAACTCGGAGCCGAAAATTCTGTATAAACAAATCTTGTCACCTCTTTTCTAATTTACTACTTTGTTTCAATTCCTCATTAAGAATATTCAGTATTGGACTTCTGGTCAAGAAGGCAGCACAGGCAGACACAGCTCGCCTCTTCCCACAACCACATCAAAATTACAAGTAACACAGAGAACAACTATCACTCCGAATCATCAGAAATCAAGTTGAATGGAAATCTGACAACTACGGAATTAAAGAAACCACATCCATCCAGACTAGTAGGAGGGGTACAGATGTGAAACCAGCTGGTCCCACACCCATGTGTGGTGGATAAAACTTTGGGAGGGATATCTCGGGAGCAAGGAGTCGCAGACCCACACCAGGCCCCCAGAATAGGGTCCCAGTGCCAGGAACATAAGTCCTCATGACTTCTGGCTGTAAAACCCAGCAGGGTTTGGGTCAGTGGAAGAAACTGCTGGACCCCAAACAGTTCCTCCTAAAGAACCCACACACAGACTCATTTACTCAGACTCTCTTCCTCTGAGCTCCAGCGCCAGAATAGCAGCTGGAAAGGCACCAGTGATATACAGGGAGAAACAGAAGTGTCTGGCATCAAGGTGAGCAGAGGCCATTGTCCCCTTTTCTGAACACTCCCCTCACAGAGCTGGCAAGCTGGTGCCATATCTGAGACTCCATTAACCCGGCTAACACTGATTGACCTGCCTTGAAGATCCCCAGAGATGCCTCCCCACCCAACTTATGGGTCCACCCAAGCTGCTTTTTGATATGAATGGTTGGTCTTGGCTGATGCTTCACAACTTCCTAAGTCCTCTCAAGCAAGCAACAGCTGGCCTCAGTGAGCCCCAGGTCCAGCACTAGCAGCAGCCAGCCTAGGTTCACAGCATGGCTTCCCCTGGGAACATCCAAGCACAGCACAAGTAGCAGCCATCTCAGATTGTATTACATCCAAGGCAGGGAGGCCCAGGGCCAAACAGAGGTGAGGACTGAACTTGGCCTGCACCACCTGGGAAACCCTAGGGCCTGTGCACCCAGTGGACAGCTACAGACCATGTTGGAACACCCCCCACCCCAACCCCGTCCCTGTATAGCTGATTCTCCATGGAGAGTGGAGATTGATGGTCAGTGGTCATAGCCAATTCTTGCAGCTGACTGGCCTGGGTAAGTCCCTCCCATTGACCTGCCAACAGCAACCAAAGGTCAAATACAAGAGGAGGGTGTACTCAGCTCACATGAAGGTTCACCTCAAGCATCCAACTTGGGTGATAGGGGAGGCTGTGCCACTGGACCCTGTAGGACACCTACTACATCAGGCCACACTACCAAGACACAGAGTCCAAGCAGCTCAACCTAATACATAGAAACAAACACAGGGAGGCTGCCTAAATGAGGAAACAAAGAAACATGTCCTAAATGAAAGAACAGACCAAAACTCCAGAAAATGATCTAAATGAAATGGAGATAAGCATTCTATCAGATGCAGCATTCAAAACACTGGTTATAAGGATGCTCAAGGAACTTAATGAGGACCTCAACAGCATAAAAAAGACTCAGTCAGAAACAAAGGGTATGGTACTTAAAATAAAGAACAATTTACAGGGAAACAACAGTGTGTGGATGAAGCTGAGAATCCATCAATAATTTGGAACATATGGAAACAACCCAACCAATCAGAACAACAAGAAGAAAAAAGAATCCAAAAAAAAAATGCGGATAGTATAAGCAGCCTCTGGAGAAACTTTAACAGGTCCAATATTCACATGATAGGGGTGCCAGAAGGAGAAGAGAAAGAGCAGGAAGTTGGAAATCTATTTGAAAAAATAATGAAAGAAAACTCCCTAATTTGTTGAAGGAAATAGACATGCAACTCCAGGAAGCACAGAGAGTCCCAAACAAGATGAATGCAAAGAGGCTCACTCCAAGACAGATCATAAGTAAAATGCCAAAGGTTAAAGATAAAGAGAGAATCTTAAAAGCAGCAAGAGGGAAGTAGTTAGTTACCTTCGGGGGAGTTCTCATAAGAATGTCAGCTGATTTCTCAAAAGAAACTTTGCATGCTAGAAGGGTTGGCAAGAAATATTCAAAGTCGTGAAAAGCAGAGACCTACAGCCAAGACTGCTCTACCAGCAAAGCTATCATTTAGAATTGGAGGACAGATAAAGAGCTTCCCAGACAAGAAAAAACTAAAGGAGTTCATCATCACCAAACCATTATAATATGAAATGTTAAAGGGACTTATTTAAGAAAAAGAAGCAGCTGAAAACTATGAACAATAAAATAGCAAAAAATACATACCTATCAACAATTGAATCTAAAAAGCAGACTAAGCAAACAGGAAGAACAGAGACAGAATCATGGAACTGAGAGCCTTTTGATGGTTGCCAGATGGGAAGGGTATGTGGGCGAACGGGTGAAGAGGTGAGGGGATTAAGAAGTACAAATAGGTAGTTACAGAATAGCCATAGGGATGTAAAGTACAGTATAGGAAATGGAGAAGCCAAACAACTTATTTGCAGGACCCATGGACATGAACAATGGTGGGGGGATTGCCTCAGGGAGTGGGGGGTGCTGGGTGGAAGGGGGCAAAGGGGGAAAAATCAGGACAACTGTAATAGCATAATCAATAATATATGATTTAAAAAAGAATATTCAACATTCTTTTTTAAAGGAATACAGTAGGTTCCTTTCTAGTAAGCACTATTTTTTTTGTCCTGTCAATTTCTCACAAATTTATTGTTTCTTCATCTAAAAGTATAAAAAGGTGCCTGGCTCAATCATTTCTCTGAGCCTCATTTTATAATCTGAGCCTCATATCATGGCCTCTCATGCGCATGCGCAAAATTGATTTTTCTGCTGTTACCCTAGTCTTCGGTCAAAATTATTATTTGAATACTAGTCCAGCTCCAGAAACTGAAGAAGGGGAGAGAATTCTCCCCCTCCCCAACACTTTCGTCTTTGTCTTCTTTTTGCCTTTGGTCCATGCTTTTTTTTTTTTTTTAAGATTTTTATTTATTTATTTTTAGAGAGAGGGAAGGGAGGGAGAAAGAGAGGGAGCAATGTGTGGTTGCCTCTCACATGGCCCTCACTGGGGACCTGGCCTGCAACCCAGGCATGTGCTCTGACTAGGAATCGAACTAGCAACTTTTCAACGTGCAGGCCACCACTCAATCCACTGAGCCACACCAGCCAGGGCTGTTTATCTGAAATTTTAATTTAACCAAGTGTCCTGAATTTTACTTTGCAGGGCTAAGAGTGAGATCTAAAATGCTGCCTGGAAGCTTTGTACAGGTGTGTAAGTGAGTGGGGCCTGACTAGAGTGAGCTCACTAACGGGTTGCTCCAGTTCCATTGAAAAATGATGACGGTCTCTTTAGATCCTTACTCCTCCCCAAAGAAGAGTACAGTAGTCCAAACTCCCCATCCTAGCTGCCAGTGATCTGGCAGCCAGGTGAAGAAAACTGAGCAGCACACTATTCATCATATTAAGTTTCACAGAGGTCTTCGGTTTCATACAGTTCCCCTGGACTTGTGTGGTAGATTAAAGGTGGCAGTAATTTTTTTTGTTTGTTTGTTAGTCCCCACCATTTGGGAATAGAGCCTAATTGTCCTTCCCTTGAATTTGGGCTGGTCTTGGTGATTTGCATGATCTATAGAATGTGACAGAAATGACATTCAGGGGCTTCTAAACCTAGATAAGAGGAAGCCCAGTAACCACTGGATCTCTTGGAGTATCCTTTGTGGAAGCCCTGAGCCTTCGTGTAGGAAATCCAGTTACCCTGAGACTTCCGTGTGGAGGGAGGATATGTAGGTGGTCTGGTCGACAGTGCTGGTTGAGACCATCCTTCCGTCTATTCTTGCCAGGGTGCCAGACACATGAGTGAATCCTCCAGACTGGCCCATCTGCCAGCTGATACCGCCAAGTGACCTTTGTTGATGCCATATGAAACAGAAGAATTGCCCAACCAAACCCTGTCCAAATCCAGACACCCAAAATCACAAGACATAGTAATAAAATGGTCATTGTGTTAAGTAACCAAGTTTTGGGATAGTTTGTTAGGCAGCCCTAGATAACCAAAACACTTGAACTATACCTAAAATGCCCATGCCAGAGAGGCTCTGCTTTATCCTCTCCAGTGAATGTTTCCAATTTTCTACCCACACGGGAGAGGGGCAATGGCAGTGTGCCGTGTGGGAAGGGGACGGAGGAACCTGACACCCCCTCCTGTACAGCCTTACGGAAAGAGCCTCCTGCTTTTGGTCTTAACTGAGCACCCACTTTCAGAAGGGCCTGATGCAGCAAATTCCTGGGCATCCTGAGAAATTCTACATCAGGTTGCTTCTTGGCTTTCCCTGCTCCTGGCTTAGAAGTCAGTTTTCTCAGGTCTGTGGAAGTCCATTATCACCTGTCAATCTGCTTTCCAGATTTCCAGAATTTTGTTGTTTTTCCTCTCATGGGCCCTTGTGGTTGTGAGACTAAAAACAAAACTACTCTTTTTTAAAGATGGATTTCCAGAGGGAGCTGATGCAAATGCCTGTGTTCATTCTGTTATCTTTAAAGTCTCCTTTGAGTCTTTCATTTCAACAATTACATTAATTTTTAAAACACTGTCTTAGGTCAGGTTCCTTAAAGCAGAGCCTAAGAGAGGGATTCTCTCATGTAAATGCCTCAGTGAAGGAATATTCTCAGGAGAAACTGTGAGAGAAGTAGGACAGCGCAGAGGAGGGAGCAGAGCAAAGCTGTGGTTTCTGCTGAATTTTAGCCTCAGCCAAAGCTCATGGGAGCTCTCGAACTTGAAGGGTAACACAGGTTTATCCCTGGCCTTTTGTACCCCATAGAAGTTAGCTTCTGACAGTAGCTTCCAGCCTGGTCTGGGGGAAGGTATGGGGAGAAAGGGGAAGCTGGGACCTGGATTCACGGGTCCAGAAAAGGATTTCCGCAGGGTGCTAACAGCATTTGCTCCATTCCTCACCGTTCGCTCTTTCTTTCTTTAGGGTAGGCTACTTGTTATTTTTAAAGGGATGTAATAGACTCTGATCTCTCTGAGGAAATGAATTATCCTTGTTTTATTTTTTCTACTGTTTGTCTTGTTAATTTTGCTTTCTCCTTGGTTCATGAATTGAAACTCAGAAACTTTAAGTTTACAAGCAGAGAAAAAGGTCCAAACCAGGTTTAGAATCCACATCAGTCTGACCCTTGCTTTTAAGTGTGTAAAAGGAGTGGCTACTAGCCACTTGGATTTTGGTATGTTGGATAGCAAACACACTCCCCAAAGGTACCTACCCTTTGTTAAAATCGGAATTTGCCTGCAGACTTAGCAGATTCATTCTGCAAGCATTCACTGAGCTCTTACTGTGGGGGAGAGGGGAGACAGGCAAGGGGGCGTTGGACACAGGTATTAGGAGCAGGTGCAAAGATGACCTAGACTCAGTGTCCAACAGATAAGAACACATCCAAGGGTGTGCACCCTGTGGCCTGTGGGTGTGCAACCTGTGGCCCGTGGGCCACGTGCAGCTCAGGATGGCTATGAATGAGGCCCAACACAAAATCGTAAATTTACTTAAAACATTATGAGATTTTTTGTGATTACGCGTCACAATGTATTTAATGTGTGGCCCAAGACAACTCTTCTTCCCAGAGAAGCCAAAAGGTTGGACACCCCTGCGGGGGAATGAATGCTGCGCGAAGGCTGAACCCAGATGCTGCTGACCAGCACAAAACCCTGGTAACTTGACAAGTGAGGAGGGAAAGATCTTGGCCTGCTGCTAACTCCATCCCCAAGTTTCCCTAAGGCAAAGAACTCACTTTTCCTCAAGAGAGAAGTGAAACTCCTGGGACCTTTTGAAGTCTATGTTTTAATGTGTAAGAGGGAAACTAAATATGCCATTCTGATATGCCTTTCCACTTCCCGGCCACAGGTTCGGCGTGAGCCCTGCAGCGAAAAAGGAAGTGCAGTTTTTCGAGGACGAAGCTTAACTCGTGGCGGGACTCCCGGCTGCAGCGCAGAGCTGGGTGCGGCGGGGGTAAGGGAAGGGCCCGGCGACTCTCGGAGGTAGTAGGGCCGCCCGGCAGGGGAGACGCGGACGGTCCAGGGGCTCCGACCGTGCCGGGCTGGCTGGGCGAACCGGACGCCGGGAGAGCGGGACCGCCGCTCCCGGGGAGCAGGCACGTGCCGGGTGCGGCCCCCGGCGTGGGGGTGGGGGCGACGCGGTCCCGGGCCCGGGCCCGGCTCCAGGTGCCCTTCGCCCCGGACGGTTTTCCGGTCTCGAGAGCAGAGGGACAACCAGGAACTCGGGCTCAGTCTCCACCCCAAAGCGGGGCGGGTCCACCCGGGATAAGACCGGCTGCCCAGCCCCGACGAGGGTGTGACCTCCATAGCCGCCGAGGACGAGCGCAACTACGTTTTGGCAGGACCGGTAAGGGGACTGCGGACCGGGGGTCTTGCACTCCGGGAAGGGGGCGCGGCAGCCCAAGGGCGCCTCGCGGGGACGGCCAGGCGCGCGCCGCGCCCCGGAGGGGGTTCCCGTCGCTGGCCTGTGGGCGGTCGGGCTCGGCGGCACTGGGTGGAGCGAGAGGCTGCGCCGGCCGGTACGCGCTCTCGGTGGACCAGAGGCAAACACGGCCTTTATTCAGAAAGACCTCCAGAGCGGTTTAGACAGCTCACTATTCCAATCAGAGACTGCGGCCGTGATTTACTGAGTGCATGTGCCAAGCACTGTGCTTGGTTTGGGCATTACAAACAAAAGATTGAGTTCGTATTCCCTGGAGCTGACTCATTTCAACAAGTTTTACTTATTAATTCTTTCCTTGCTCCTTTTAAGAAACTTACTTCTTTCTCCTACTTTCTTAAGGTTTCAGTCCTTTTTGTGTATCTAATGCTCTCAGCACAAAGCCTGGTGCAGGGGACTCTGGTTATTGTTATTTAACGTGTACTTATTTTGAGGTCCATGACTTGAGTCTGGCAGTGGCTCAGTCTCACTCTTTTGTCATGGCTTTGACAGGCTGGAGACTTTAGGATCGGAAAGATTATTGCTTTTCAACTATCTGTCCAGCTTTTGTGGGAAGAATGGATGGGGTCCTTTCGTCTAAATGATCCATCCAATTGTCCATCAGTTCTAGAACCTTCCACCTCCTCCTTACATTGCAAGCGACTCTATTGATAGCTAAGCAGGGGACTTCTCTGATGACAGAGAGGTGGAAGAGCAAGCAGGAGAAGAGGGGACAGAATTTAGAAAATGGGTAACCGTAGCTGCCCAAGACCTGCTTACTTCCCAAAGCCAAATCCCCGGTATTGATCTCAGGTTAGATTCTATTGCTTTGCGGAGTGCACATGCAGACACAAGCATGCACAAACACACAACTACTAAGGGTGTCTATGATTTTCCTTCCTATATGTTTTTGCCTTTGTTAGGGATAATTTTTCTCCAAAAGCAATTTAAGCACAGTCAAATGGGACCACACCAGTTCTCAGCATCGGAAGACTGAGCCTCCTGGTCATCCCCACACTCATATCTTGTGGCCCGTTTCTTTGCTTATGTCTAGTCATTCAGTTGTTTTCCCCATCCCGCTCATCTGCTTGTAGATTAAGCCTGCCCCTCTCCAAAGAGATGGAGGTGAGTGGCAGGCACGGGGGGTGGTAGGTGGTATGCCAGGGGGTGCCCAAAACTTCAGAATAAATAAGGGAGGGATTGTCCTTGGGTGTCAATTTTACCCAAATATTTGAGGATAAATCACTTTTTTATATAATCACATATATTTTGGAGTAGAATTAAAAGTTTAGATACCTTTTTAATATAAAACAAGAAACTTCAAAAAAAATTTTGCATGGGTTTTGGACTGTGATTGGCCCAGATCTATTCCTCAAGGGTTTGCTTTCAGTGCAGTTAGGGCTACTTATGGGGGCAGTCTGATAGGCTCTCTGGTGTCTCCCCTGGAGGGACTTTGAATAAAGTCATCTTACGTTTCTCATTTAATCTTTATTTCAACCTGACGTGGGCTTATTAACCTGGTTTTACAGATGAGGATCCCAAGGCTCCAAGTTGTGGTCATTGGTCAAGGTCAGACCACTTTAAACAGATTTACTCTCTCTGCCCTACTGTGGCTCCATCCGTGCTTGGTTCGTAGTGATTTGAGGTTTGGATTTGTGGTCTCCTGACTTACTAACAGAATCATGACCTAATATTTTTCTCTTCCTCTTTAACTTTATTCTTGTTAAGCTGACATATGAGATGTGGTTAAAAGAACTGGAGCTGTTTCCACTAGAGAGGGCAGGTTGAGGTGGATGTGGGGACACCTTTAATAACTCTTAAGTGCTTGAGGGGGTTGGCAGGTGGATGTGGGAATCAACTTGTACCTGGTGGTGCTAGGCAAAGCTAGATAGGAGTTTTTTGGATGGTAGCTTCTGGTTAAATTCAAGGAAGTTGACTTGAAACCCGCAGGCTGTGTGGGCTTGGAGTTTGCAAGAGCTCTCTCATCAGAGGTGTTTAGGCAGAAGTATCCACAGCCCCTTTCTGATGGAGCTGTGAAGGCTAAATTAAGACGACTTCTAAAGCCGTAGTTTCCAAACTTCAGGTACATCCCCCAGGAAACTTACACAACATGCGGATTTTTGCCCCCCTTCTAAAAATCCATACCTAGTATGACAGGGTGGGACCCAGAAATTTGCTTATTTAAGAGGCTCCCTGGAAGATTGTAATTCAGGTGTTTCTTGGACCTTGCTTTGACAAACTAAGCTTTAAAAACACTTATATGAATATGTGCATGCTTGATAAATAAAGCATTAACAAAATGTAGGCCTGTCATTACGCTGTAAACTCCAGGTAGTGTGGTAAATGCTGAAATTGCCCCCATTCTCAAGCTCTTTATTGCACCTCTTTACTATACCTATCACAGGAATATGATACCTATGGGTGTAATGTACCCACTATACCCATCGTGTTACAGTGCTCAATACCTCTGGACCAACATGGATCTCCAACAAAGGTTTTTGTTTTAAAACGTAATTGAAACTGAGATGGATTACTATTTCAAGACTTATCTCCCAAAGATAAGTAGGTACCAGGGATGTAATGTACAGTATGATGACAAATGGTACCGGTCCCGGCCTGTTAGGAACCCAGATGCACAGCCGGAGGTGAGCTTGAATGCAATGCTCTCGAATCATCCCTAAACCATCCTCCTGCCCTCGCTTGTGGAAGAATTGTCTTCCATGAAACCGGTGCCTGGTCCAAAAAGTTTGGAGATCAATGGAATCGCTCACACTGTTGTATGACATATAAGAAAGATGTTAAGAGAATAAATCCTAAGTTCTCTTCACAAGATGAAAAACATTTTTTCTTTTATCCTTTTTTAAAATTATATCTATTAGATGATGGGTATTAGCAGAACCTATTGTGGTAACCATTTCACAGTGTATGTAAATCAAACAAATAAAAATAAAGTTTAATCTCCCAAGGAATTTAGGACTTCCATTTAAGGCCTGCTGTTGGTTTATGGGAGTGACTTGGTGTCAGATGTGTTTGAAGTGGACCGAGAGCTTTTGCTATGGAAATCTGAGCTACTACCTCTGAAGAATTCTTTTTAAAGGTTTGAGATATTTGAGGTTAGGAAATGGCCATAATGCTTCTTGGTCTAGACCGCTAGACATAAAAGTTGTAGTGAATCTTCGATCCATAATCAGCAGCAGAGATAAATTGCAGGTAAAAGCCAGACTGTAAATTACTCTGAAAAAGACTGTTATTTATTTATTTTACCACTTTTGCAATTTTAATACTAAACCTATAAAGTTAACATAGTTATTAAAAATTGCCGTTTGTTTCTTAATAAAATATCAAGTTCTGGAAAACACCTTTAACTTTCTGCCTCAACACCATTAACCCCTTAAGGCCTAGACATAATGCAGCATGCACAGCCTGGCTTGTAACCGAGGGAAGTTCCCATAAACGACCAAAGAGTCACTGTGGATTCGAAATTCTGGATTAGGGCACTCACCTCCCCGCTTTCAAGAGGTAATAGTAAGTTATTACCAGAAACCAATGTAGAGGGGTCCTGTGGTGAGTGGGAGCAAAGTCCCCGGCTTGTGCGTGATTGAGCCATCTCCCGGGGGGAGGTCCTTCATAGGTACAAGCCCAGCGGCATAATCGCCCGAAGCATCCTCCCTCTCACTCCCCCAGAGCACTCAGGAAGGCGTTTTCTGGGTCCTGCTTAGCTTCAGCTTCTGCTCCTCTTGCTTTTTGATGCTGAACAAGGCAAGGACTTGTTGACTCAGTGGTTCTTATTCTTGTTAGAGTCACAGACCCCTTTGAGAATCTGATTAAAGCCATGAATCATGTCTCGAGTAAAACACGCATTTGACATTTTTCATACAGTTTCAAGGGGGTTAAGGATACCCTTCAAAACCCAATCATGGACACCTAGCAATTATGTAAACATTAGGTTAAGAATTGCCCTTGTCCTGCCCTGGCTGGTGTAGCTCAGTGGATTGAGCGCGGGCTGGGAACCAGAGAGTCCCGGTTCGATTCCCCATCAGGCACATGCCTGGGTTGCGGGCCAGGTCCCCATGAGGGCCATGTGAGAGGCAACCATACATTGCTGTTTCTCTCCCTCTCTGTCTCCCTCCCTTCTCCTCTCTCTAAAATAAATAAAATCTTAAAAAAAAAAAGAATTGCCCTTCTCCTGGCCAGGTGGCTCAGTTGGTTGGAACATCGTCCTGTACACCAAAAGGTTGTGAGTTTGATTTCTGCTTGGAGCAGATACCTAGGTTGTGGGTTCGATCCCAGGTTGGGGCACGTATGGGACGCAACCAATCACTGTTTCTTTCTCACATCAACATTCCTCTTTCTCTGCCCCTCTCTGTCTAAAATCAATAAACATGTCCTCAAGTGAGGATTAAAAAAAAAAAAGAATTGCTCTGGAATGTTGTCTGTGGGCCACAGTGCTGATGGCCACCACCCTCATGACATCACAGATGACATCTACAGTGGCGCAGCAGGATGCCCAGCTAGTTAAGAATTACAAAGGAAAATATTTCAATGAAAGATGATTTAATATCTCTTCTCAGTCTTTTGGCTAAGATCAAGTGTAAAGATCATTCAATAACCAAAAAAAAAAAATTGCTGTGAAATTGGGCAATATTTGTCAAAATTTTTAAAAATGCATTTACCTTTGTTCCAGCAATTTGAGTTCTAGGAATTCATTCCAAAGATATACTTGGGCATGTGTACAAGGGTGTGTATTGCACCCTTGTTTGTAGCAGTAAAAGGTTATAAAGGACCTCTTTCAGTAAGAGACAGATTAAATTATAGAATATCCATGCAGTGCAATATTATGCAGCTCTTTTTTTTTTATTTTTTTAAAGATTTTATTTATTTATTTTTAGAGAGAGGGGAAGGGAGGGAGAAAGAGAGGGAGAGAAACAGCAATGTGTGGTTGCCTCTCGCATGGCCCTCACTGGGGACCTGGCCTGCAACCCAGGCATGTGCCTTGACTGGGAATCGAACCAGGACCCTTTGGTTCCCAGCCCGTGCTCAATCCACTGAGCTACACCAGCCAGGGCTATTATGCAGCTCTTAAAAAGTAATGCAGATCGGTAGGAATCGATATAGGATGATATCAAAGATACTTTTTTCTTAAAAAAGCAAAATTAGGTTTGCATAGTATGCTACCATTTCTTTAGATAAGAATGATAGAGGCTATCTATATTCTGATATGCTTGTTAATGTATTAAATATTCTGAAAGGATACACAGGAAATTATAACAGTGATTGCCACAGTGTGGGGGATGATGTTCTTACAGACATCACTATGTATCTTTTTGTACTAGTTGAATATTTTTATCACATGTTATCAGTGTTTAATTATTAATTTTAATCCTCACCCAAGTTTTTTTTTAATTGATTTTAGAGAGAAAGGAAGGGAGGGAGAGAAATTTGATGTAAGAGAGAAACATCGATCCATTGTCTCTTACATGCCTCAACTTGAGATCGAACCTGCACCCTGGGTGTGCGCCCTGACCAGGAATGGAACCTGCAGCCTGTTAGCGTACAGCACAGTGCTCCAACCAACTGGGCCACCTGGCCAGGGCACATGTTATCAATTTGTTAAAAATAGAGAGTTACAATATCACCTGCCCATTTTAACATTGTGAGGAGGAAGAATGAGATAGAGATGAAGGATATATAATTATCAAATTTTCGAACCTCAAAATTAGTATACGGTCATACACTTTATTATTTGAGTACAAAGAGCTAATATGCAGTTATGCTTCAGTTTCCAATGGGGTGAAGTAGCAGTCACTCATTCTTGTCATACATTTCAGGTGGATTATTTATTCATTTGGCTATACTTAGCTGGTTCCAAAAAGAATGTAAGGTGCTTTGAACTGCATGGTGGGCACAGCTCTATATTTAAGTGATCTGATTGGTCCTACGTGTCTTTAGCTGCAGAAGCAGAGAGAGGAGGTCGATGGGATAAGCCACAGTAGACTAGATAGACCTGCTAGGGCAGGGCCCTTTGAGGAGAAAATCCTACACGTGATACCAGGTCACGGGGCACTGAGGGGGTGGCCTTGACTCAGAGCCTGGACCCCCCTCTTCAGCCAGACTATACTTTAGTCCAGTGATTTTCAAACTTTTTCATCTTGTGGCACACATAAAATAATTACTGAAATTCTGCAGCACCCCAGAAAACATAGTTTTTGCCAATATGACAAAAAATAGGTATGATTTTGATTCATTCACACAGGACGGCTGTTGTTGTATTGGTTGTTGTCACTGTTTTATCTGACAATCTAAGGGAAAAGAGGTCGGTGCCCCGACTAAATAGTCAGATGCAGGTTTTAAAAATTCTTGTGGCACACTGGTTGAAAATCGCTGCCTTAGTCTGTAAGGGCTTTGCCTTTCTGCATGCTGGAACCCCCGTGCTGTGAGCATTAATAACTAATATTCACCAAATGTTTCTGTGAGTCTGACCCTGCGCAAAACACCTGGGATGTTATTTTATTAAATTTTCATCCATTTTAAGTGGTCACTACTTGTATCTTCCATGTTGTACAGATGAGGAAACTGAGGCACAAAGGGTTCAGTAATTTGCTCAAGGTCACATACCAGCAAGTGGGAGAGCTAGGATTTGTTTTTCTTTTATTTTGCAACTTATTTTTTTATTGTTATTTATTGATTTTAGAGAGAGAAGGGGGGAGAGAGAGAAAATAAGCAATTTGTTGTTCCCCTTATTTATGCATTCATTGGTTGCTTCTTACATGTGCCCTGAACAGGGATCGAACCCACAACCTTGCTGTATGGAGACAACATTCTAACCAACTGAACTACTCAGCCAGGGCCCTCTCTTTTGTAACTTTTTAAAAATGAAAGTTGGAATGCAATGCCTGAGAAGGCCCACAGCTCACTGTGTGTTTTGGGCACTTGTCTGGATTTGGCTTATTATATCTTGATTACTATACCAGGGGTGTCCAACCTGTGGCCCGCAGGCCACCTGTGGTCCAGGATGGCTATGCATGCAGCCCAACACAAAATCATAAATTTACTTAAAACATTATGAATTTTTTTTTGTTTTTGTTAGTGTTTGTATATTTAATGTGTGGCCCAAGACAACTCTTCTTCTTCCACTGTGGCCCAGAGATGCCAAAAGATTGGACACCCCTGCAACCAAATGCAAGAAAGCCAATACTCAAGAGGCAGATGCTGATGTAAAGGAAAGTGGTTTATTTTTGGGTGCCCATCACCTGGAAGATGGGGAGCTCATGTCACAAAGCCCATCTCCAGGGAAGATGGGTGACTCAGGTCTCAAAGCTCATATCTACCTATCAGTGCAGGCAAAGGTTGTTATAAGGAGGAAGAGGGGACAGAACAAAGAGATCAAGGGAGGGGGTTGCAAAGTTCTCCACATGCTGATGAGCACAGTCCATTCTGATAAGGCAAGTGACGGTCCGGTGTGCGTCATCCCGGTTTAGTCACCTTGATTCAAGTCATCTGGGCTTCACATCATCCTGGTTCCATGGCTGAAGGTCAGCAAATTTCCTGGAGCTGGGATTCCTAGAGGTTGAGGTATGAGGCATCTGAAACAGTCAATTGCATAGTATGGAAGAGTGGACTGGTGGTTGCCAGGGGCTACTCAGAACCACTCCCTCTGAGCTCCGGTGACAGGATGGTAGCCTGAGAGGTACCAGTGGCGTGAAGGGGGAGACTGAGGAGTCTGGCATTGGAGTGAGCAGAGGCCATTTTCCCTTTTCTAAACCCTTTCTCTCGAGAGCTAGGATTTGAACTTGGCAGTCTGATTCTGTATCTGTGCCACTCTGTTAAAATGTATAATGGGTTCAAAGTAGGGAATCCACCAGAGAAGTCAGGTCTGGGAGATTAAGCTGACTATGGGACTGGAATCTTGGAGAGGGTAAGAATAGAGTCTATGTCCACACTACTTGTCCAAAATGAACTTGATGTTGGCCTAAGTCATTCTAAGTACCTAGGAGGTCCCAGCTGATAGTTGAGGAGTGGAGAGCAGACTTTGAACCAGGATGATGTGCTCATGATTGCAGTGGCCCGTCCCTGTGGAGCAAGGCTTGGGGAAGCATCTAAAGTCAGGAGAGGCAGGTCAGCCCCTTGGGGACAGGTCCTTAGGATCATAGGACTGCATGATAAATGATTTGATGCATTAGGCACACGCTGCCCTAGAGGTGTGGCTGACTTCATCACGAGTGGGCCGAGAAGGCTTGCTGGAAGGAAAGCCTTTACACTGAGGATGGGATGAGAGAAGAAAGGCTTATGCATAGGCATGGGGATGGGAAAGCAAGTCCTGTCAATCCGAGCAGGGCTAGTCCCTGGGGGCAGAACAGGAGATCCCTTGGAAATGAAGATCGTTCTGTAGGCCTATGGAAGACAGGACCAATCAACATAGGGGGACAGGTCCTAGAAAGGTCCAAGGACCCCATATTAAGAACTGCAGGCCTGGATTGTAAATACTATTTTATTTTGCACCTGCTCCAGTGCTTAGCACAGTTACATAATAAATGTTTTTTGAATGAAATGAAAGCACCACTGGGTACCTGGAAGGAATCAAGGCACAAATTCAGCCTTGGAGAAACAAGACTCCTTGCTTCCCTGTCCTCTACCTGGCCAACTCTTAAAGGTTCAGGTTGGACAGTTTCCCTCCCTGGTTGACTTTATCTGGGCAAAGGGCCTGTCCTGTGTACTCTGTCTCTCTCTGCAGTTCCTCCATCCCAGGCATGTTCACACCTTACTGTGTCTTAACACAGCCCTGAGTCCTCCACTCAGCTTTGAGCTCCTCTGAGGGCAGGGGCCACAAAGCACCCATCCTCTGGCCTAGGACGTAGTGGGTGCTCAATGAATGTACAGTTTCCCACGGATGGAAAATGTAGTCCAATCTTTAAGCTCGGCCTCTCCAACATGACCCATTTTTGAAAATCACTTTTCCAGCCTTTGTCTCCTAGTGCTCTCTCAATGTCCTCCATCTCCAGCCCAACGCCAGCGTGAGAACTCTTTTCCAAGTAAGTCTCACCGTTCATGATCTTAGCCGATGTTTCATTTTTCTGTCCTCTCTGCTTCCAAAACTCTTTTCCTCTCGAATTCTTAATGGCCCTTCTAAGCCTGAGTCAACTGAGAGCTCTTTGAATCTCTGGAGCGGGGAGGACACGACTTGTTTCCCCCACACCCCGCAACTCTGATCGTAGTTATTACCACATGCTGCTTTTGCCATTGGATTTGTTTACACCTGTTTTGTTTCTTTTACTCGTTTACATCCTCCTTGAGAGCAAGACCATGTCTCCTCCTCCTTCTTTGTTTTTGCACAATGTCCAGAATCCGATAGGAGCAAAATAAATATCCAAGTAAGGAATCTGAGTGCCTGTACACAAAGTGACCTTCAGTTTTGCAATTGGGGTCTCATGCAGGGACCACCCGTGTGAGAATCAGGGCCGAACGTGGTGTGAGGAGAATAACTAGGGGTTCTTACTGAAACCTGATTAAATAAGGCCTCTGGAATCAACCCAAGATTTACTCAAGCTCTAGAGTGTAGCACCCCAAAAATGTCTAGTATTTCTAAACTCTCCCCAAGTGGTGGTTGTGCACAGTCAAGTTTGAGAACTTTCCCCAGATACCATGCTAGGCTTGTGTAGTCTGTATTAATCAGGATCATAGCTTCAGACAAAGTGTCCTGACGATATCCAAGGCCAGCAGAAAGGGGGGAATTGACAGGCTGACTCTGTCTTTGGAGGGAAATTCTTTCTCAAAGCTTTTTGGTAGGGGTTTTGGTATTTTGCATTGACCAGAAGTGGTTCACGTGGCCACTCATAAACCACGGGTGGTAGTTGGAAGGGGTTTGCCTTGAACAGTCATTTTCTCCTGGGGCGAGTCCCTGCTTCCTGGTTTTCCAAGCCCAGTCGCTAAAGTCATGAAGGTTCTCTCAATAAGGAAGGAGGCTATAATGTGGTTGACATTATTATTAATGCCCACAGAAATCTGGCTCTATAGTGAATACCGTGTCAACTTTATGCCAGAATAAACTGGCCCTCCCAGGTGGGGTTCCACCTGGAGGGCAAGGCAGGGATTGGAATTCTGCCCCTTGTCCAGGATTCTCAGCCTCCTGCTCCAGGGCTGAATAATCTCCTTTACACTCTGCCAGCACCGATGCGTGGGAAGAGAATTTGACTGGAGTTTCACAGACATTGTGAAATAACAGATCAGGCCTACCAGGAGTGATGCATGTTTGCACTGGACGGTTTTGAGAATTTTGTATTATTTAAATGATCTTTGGCAAACACATTTCCTGAGTCATATTTATACAGATATTTTTAATGTTAATGATATGACTCCCCTCCTGTTGCGAATTCTGGCCAGCAGGATTCGTATGCCATGGCAGCGTGTAAATAATTTCACATGTAATATACTGGACTAGAAATTCTGGAACCACACGACCCCTCCATTATCAACTGGGAGAGGCCCAGAGCGTCCTGTGGACCAGCCTTTTACTGCTGTTTCTCAGGCACTTTACATCTGAAAGGTCTTCATTAACTATGCATGGATTGTAGATTTACATTAGGTGGTAGACGCCCAAGATGTTGCATCAAGAGGATAGATATGCAAATGCAAAGACAATAGGCTTGGGCTGAACTCACTGGTCTGTGGAAGCTAGGCATGCATTAGCATAAGTTCTTTTGATTCAGGGAGAGAGAGGTTTTAGCAAGAGCAAGTTTTTAATCTAAGAAATATACTATCCTGATTTACCCACAGGAAACTCTGCTGTCACAACGTGGGTCCTGCTTGCCAACCCATGTTCCACGGGAGTCCTTGCTCCCTTAGATGTGAAACATTAGAGCTACAATTCCCATGGTGGGATGCATGAATTTCCTTTACCCTCCCATTAATATAATTCTTTCTGGGGTTTTTTGTTTTGTTTTTTTACTCATTCCCTTGCACTTTATGTAAGATCACGAATGGGAATCTACACTTAATGAAATGCCCATGGGGTGGTTTGGGCATCAGTAATTGGAATCTAGAAACTTTACAATAGGGCAGCAGTTCTCAAATTTGAGACTTCGTAAGAATCACCTGGAGGTTCTTCTTAAAAACCCAATTGCTGGGCCACACCCACAGAGTTTTGGAGTCTGTAGGTCTGGGTTTGGGGTGGAGAATCTGCACTTTGACCAAGTTCCCAGCCGATGCTGTTGGTCAGGGAACCACTTTCACAACGGCTGAGTTGTGTGAACTTTGAGGTTGAAATACTGGCCTGGAATTATTGAAAAGATAAACATGAGATTTTAATCTGCATATGGTACACTCTATCCTTTCCAGTTTCCTTATTAAAGGTGCCCCAGGGCCTCCCGACCAAGGCTGTGCTTTGAGTGGGTGGGGCTCCCATCCGCTGTACTTCAGAATCTGGGCTAGGCTTACTGGAAGTGAGTAGGTAGAGTGACATCCACATACTATCCCTCCAGGCCAAGCATGGTTGTCTGGGCACCAAAGGTGGCCCTAAATGTTGGTCTTTAAATCTGGCTTTCACCTAGGAAAGAAACGAAATCCGCATACATGCTCAGACATGGATGAACCTTGAAAACATTATGCTGAGTGAAATAATCCAGACACAAAAGGACAAATATATGATTCCATGTATATAAAGTACCGAAAATAGTCAAATTCACAGAGACAGAGATCGGAATGATGGTTATTAGGGGTTAGGGTGAGGGGGAAACGGGGAGTTAGTGTTTCACGGGCACAGAGTCTCCGTTGGGGATCATGGAAAAGCTCTGGGATTGGATAGTGGTGATGGTCACACAACATTGTGAATGCAATTAATATCACTGGACTGTACACTTAAAAATGGTTAGAATGGCCCTGGCTGGTGTAGCTCAGTGGATTGAGTGCGGGCTGGGAACCAAGCGGGTCCCGGTTGGATTCCCAGTCAGGGCACATGCCTGGGTTGCGGGCCAGGTCCCCGTGAGGGCCATGTGAGAGGCAACCATACATTGCTGTTTCTCTCCCTCTCTTTCTCCCTCCCTTCCCCTCTCTCTAAAAATAAATAAAAATAAAATCTTAAAAAAAAATGGTTAGAATGGTAAATTTTGTTATATGTATTTTACTACAGCTAAAAACAAATTGTCCTTTTGTTAGGATGGTTGGTGACATGGGCTGTGAAAGAATTCACAAAGAAAAGAAAGTAAAGTTTTATTCACTCTCCAAGAAAGGACAGGGGCATGGTGTGGAGAGATACACCAGTGTTGAGGGCCTTGAGTTTCGACTGGATTGTAACTGGATTAAAAACGGGAGTGGGAGTTGCTGTTGGGCTGCCCCTGGGCTGTTGGGGCATTATAATGGGGGCTGCAGTTTGTTCCAGTGTTTTCTTCTGCCTGTGCCTGTAGGGGGCGGTTAGTCCTGTTCTTATTTCCAGTAATTTCCCGTCCTGGGGGTACACTCAGAAGAGTAAGATGGCAGTCATGTTTAACAAGGTCACAGGCCTGCTCCGCAAATGGTGCCGGGATAGCAAATGGCGCTGACTTTGCCCATCAGCGTTTTCATTGCCATCCTGTCTCCTCGTGGTGTGCTGGAGCATCTTTTGCAATTCTTGTATCAGCCCGTCAGAGCTGATTACTAAATTTTCAGGGGTTTGCAAGTTGATTGTTAAATATAGTCACTATTTGAAATTAAATCATATGTGTTAGGAGTAAATAAATTATATTAAAATATAAGTATTTATAAATGATGTATTTAAAACAATTCATCACTTAATTATTTTACTACGGTTTTCTATGATATATGTTCTTGAGGTTGTGTGTGCCTATGATGACTGTGTGGTGAAAATACCACATCATGGTGCGCTACTGCCTATCTATTCCCAACCCCAAGTTCAGTGACATCACACTGAAGAGCAGTTATGTTGGAAACATTTACACCGAAGAAATGGCTACACATCAGGGTTTTCTGTCCTCAGAGAGCCGGCTGTTAATTTGCCAGCATACCCCTCATTGTACCGTGTCCTAGCTACTTGGGATCTTCTATCGAAACTTTCTTTAATTGAATTCTAGCCCTTTCTAAACAGCCGTGTCTTTGAGTGTTTTTGCGGTGCCTAAAAAATTTGTGGCCAAGGTTAGTGCGTGGAAACAAGTGAGTCAGTAAGAGAGTTAGTTACTTTATCCTTCTGGGCAAGAGTTCCCTCAACTGGAATATGAAAAGGGTGGAAGAAAAACTAGTAGAATTAAAATTCACTATTCTAGCAATGGGAAAGAGTTACTTTTTAAAAAAGTTTTTTAGGTACATTTTTCAACATATGTCCAAGTAGAGAAAAACAAAAATGAGCCCCCATGGACCTATTCATAACACAGCTCAACAATGATCAATGTTTCACCAAAAAAGGGATTTTTCTAACTATTGAAGTAATAAGACTGAATACAAAGAAAAAGATGAATAAGTATGATTTAAAATTTTTCTACTAAATTTTGCTATACTAAAAAGAGAATATTAAATTAGAAAAATTCTTAATAATAAATTTTAGATATAAAATATTACATTTTATAATGTATGCATAATTTCTATAAATGTTAACAAAGCACCAAGATCTTAAAAATGGGCAAAAAATGAAAACAGATAATTTGAATACAAGTAGGAAAAAAGAAAGATTCAGTGTTACTACTACTAATTTAAAAAAAATCAAGTTAAACTCATATTAGGGTTGAATATTACACCTAAACATTAAATTAAGAATAAATAAATAAAGCAAGCAAGTTTATGGCTGGCTGGGCTTTGGATAACCTTATAAATTTGGAGGACAACTGGAAATATTCATAATCATCATAATCACATAATAAGGAATAGGTCTAAAAAATAAAATATCTACAAAGGTATTTACAATAAAGATTATTGTCATGGTATGAAATATACCCTGAACAACCAATAGTGGGATGTTGAATAAATTATAATATGACAATATGATGGGGGAGTATAAAATTAGTAAAATGATAAATGTGGAGATTGTGTGGAAAGTGGAAAGTTAAGAGAGGCTAGAACATAAAATTATATGCACACTGAGATCACAGCTGTGCTATAAGATTAGAACAAATAGAAAATACAGGTAGATGACCCAAGTTTACATTGTTTTCCAGTGTCCTTTTCAGTGGTTAAGGTTGACTTAATCATTTACAAAATACAATAAAAGGAGGAAATAATTACAAAAGGCCTTATGGTCTGTAAAAAAATTTTCCATTTGTAGGCAGTGGACAGATCCATAATTTTCAGCCTTGAAATGGAAAAATTTACCTCTGCCCACGTTCTGCTGGGTTTGGGAAACAATTTGTCATATATCCAGGCAACTTAAATAATAACAGCCGAACCAAGGGAAGGGTTAAAAGTAACAAGTAAAATTAACGCAGACTGTCCAGGGTCTGTACTTAATTGTTAGCATCATAAAATCCTGAAGTCTAGCTAAAGCAGAAATTAAACCAGATAATAAATTTTCTGCCAGGTACATTTTTTACCCCTAATATTAAAAATAAATAAAAGTTATTTTTAAAGAGATAACCAGCATTTTCTATTTCATCTTTTTTGTGATTTCTTGAGGTGGTATATTAAATTTCCTATAATTTCTGCAGATAATCTCTCTTTCTTTTAGAAGGATTCATGCCAGAGAATTTTATTTTTATGGGAAAAAAATTTAGTTGAAACCAAACAGTCGTGAAAAGAATGATGTTTAGATATAATTTTGCAAGCTCTCTTAAATACACGTGGGTTTTAAAATCTAGAGTCTCTTGCCATTTGATTAAGTAGAGGGGGGGAGGAAGAGGGTGATCATAGAAAATTAATCTTGACCTTGATGTGCCGAGTGTAGAATATGTAAGCCAAAATCTTTAGTCTCAGAGGATTTATTGATATTATCGTGGTCAGTTTTCTTCTCCTATTTGGAATGTTATCTTATTCTGTAAAATAGTGAGGATGCCCAATAGTTTCCTGAATGTTTCTTCTGAATTAAGTGGATTATTTTCAGGAATAGTCTTTCCCTTTAAATATTCTATGGCTTTATTCCCTTTCTCTTACTCTCTAGCATTTAGTCATAGTGTATTTTTCTTTTTATTCAGCAAATGGTGAAATGAAGGCACTCAAAAGATAAAGTTTTTTTGTGAGACTTAGATGATAATCTGAACATTCATGTAGAGTGTTTACAACAGTATCTGACACATAATAAAATAAGTCCTTAACAATAGATACAATAATTCTTATTAGACAAAATGAGGTATGTCTAGAACAGTGCTATGCAACAGAAATATAAGGTGAGCCAAAAATGTAAGTTTGAAATATCTAGTAGTAACATTTTAAAAAGTAAAAGAGATAGATAAAATTAACTTTAATAATAGAGATTATTTTATCGAATAGATTCAAAGTATTATTTCAATATGTAATCTATATAAGATATTATTAATGAGATATTTTACAGTCTCCTTTTTATACTAAGTCTTTACAATTTGTGTATTTGACATTGACAGAACATCTAAATTCAAATGCTAAATTTTCATCAGAAATACTTGATCTGTGTTTAGATTTCATAAAATTTAGTTTTCATGTAGATTTACCTACCCAATTTTTTTGAACATACTTAAAAATTTTCCAATATCTGAATTGAGTACCAAAACATAGTTTTTCTTTCATATTTGCATCCCTGTTGGAAAAACTGGTTTGTCTTTTTTAGAAGAATTGATTGACTTTGAAACTAAAAGCATAACACTTTCAAAACTGCACCTGTCCAGATTAATTCACTAACTTTTATGCCAAGCCAGTCTCTCTTGTTCTTTACTGAGCCAGTCACGATTCTCCTGCCTCTCCACTCGCTTCCACGTTAGAGACGTGCCTTGGTTTTAAAATTTTAAATGTGCCCATACTTATTTTTTTAACTAGAAAATAATTTGTTGTAATTAAAATAATAAGTATTTAAATTTAATTACAATTTATACTTTTTACCATTATAACTTGTGCTGTCTTCAAACCATATTCAAATAAACACATTGAAAAGTAGCATTAGTGCAAAGAAAATATCTCACTGAAAGTGAATAAATCTGTGACACCAGCTAGATTGGCGATGTGATCAGGTTTAATGCCAGAATAAATGCCATGTGGCTGACCCATGCACTATACAGTGCATTCCATGGTTAAAGTGAAATGTAGCCATACCAAAACATTAAAGTTCTGTGTTATGGAAAAATATTTTATACTGCTTCCATTTTAAAAATTAAATTGAATTAAAATTAAACATTCAGTGTCTGAGTCACACTGGACGCATTTCAAGTGCTCAGTAACCACAGGTGGCTTGTGGCTGCAGCATCGCACAATTCCAGGTAGAGACCGTGTCTGTGGAGAGACAGGGTGAGCGGAGTAACTACCTCGCTGCGCACCTTTTTGTGTGGACATCAGCTTTAAGCAGGAGGGAAAGTTGTTTGTACAGTGCCTGGTCCAGTTCCCAGTTTCAAGATGGTTTTCTTTTTGTTCCTCTCTGCCTTTCCAAGGCAGCATCTTTTCCTGCCCCCAATGCCTGTTTCTTTGAGCTAAAAATTAAAAATTTAAAAAAATGTTAAGGTTTCTGGTCAAGACGGCAATGTAGGCAGACATGGCTTGCCTCTTTGCACAACCACATCAAAATTACAACTAAAATATAGAACAGCCATCATTCAGAACATCAGAAATTGAGCTGAATGGAAGTCTGAGAACTATGGAACTAGAGAAACCACATCCATCCAGACTGGTAGGAGGGCACAGACATGGAACAGGCTGGCCTCACACCCAGATGAATAAAGATTCAGGAGAGATATATCAGGAGCAAGGAGTCCCAGGCCCGCACCAGGTCCCCCAGCCCAGGGTTCCAGTGCCAGGAAGATAAGTCCCCAAGATTTCTGGCTGAGACACCAGCGGGGATTCAGTCAGTGGAGGAGGCTGCTGCAGCCCTAAGCAGTTCCTCTTGGGGAATCCACCCACAGGCTCACCTACGCAAACTCACTACCTCTGAGCCCCAGCACCGGAGTGGCAGCTTGAAGGGCACCAGTGGTATGCAGGGAGAGACTGAAGTGCCTGGCATCAAGGTGAGCAAAGGCCCATTGTCCCTTTGCTGAGCCCTCCCGCCACAGAGACCATAGGCTGGTGCCATCTGTGAGACTCCATCAACCTGGCTAACACTTTGTGACCCACCTTAGAGATCCACAGAGGCTCTACCCCACCCAACTTACAGGCCCAGCCAAGCTGCTTTTCCATAAGAATGGCTCGTCTTGGCTCCTAAATCCTGTCAAACAAGCAACAGTTGGCTTCAGTGAGCCCTAGCAGCTGGGAATCTCCAAGCCCAGCAAAAGTAGCAGTCATTTCAGATTGCTTTACAGCTCAGGCAGGGTGGCCCCAGGCAAAACACAGGGGAGGTGCTGACCTTGGCCTGCACCACCCAGGAAACCCCAGGGCCAGTGCACCCAGTGGATAGCTACAGACCAGGTTTGAGCACCACCACCCTGCCCCTGCACAGCTGATCCTCCATGGAGGGTGGAGGTTGGTGGTCAGTGGCCACAGCCAGACCTTGCAGCTGACTGGCCCGGGTAAATCCCACCCATTGATCTGCCAACAGCAACCAAAGGTCAAATACAAGAGAAGGGTGTACTCACATGAAGGGCGTACCTTGAGTACCCAGCATGGGTGATGGGGAGGCTGTGCCACTGGACCCTACAGGATACATTAGGCCACACTACCAAGACACAGAGTCATAGCAGCTCTACCTAATACATAGAAACAAACACAGAGAGGCTGCCAAAATGAGGAGACAAAGAAACATGGCCCAAATGAAAGAACAGATTAAAACTCCAGAAAAAGAGCTAAATGAAATGGAGAGTAGCAATCTATCAGACACAGAGTTCAAAACACTGGTTGTAAGGATGCTCAAGGAACTTAGTGAGGACCTCAGTAGCATAAAAAGACCTAGTCAGAAATGATGGATACACTAATTGAAATAAAGAACAATTTACAGGGAAACAGCAGTGTAGTGGATGAAGCCAAGAATCAAATCAATGATTTGGAACATAAGGAGGCAAAAAACAACCAATCAGACCAACAAGAAGAAAAAAGAATTTAAAAAAAATGAGTATAGTATAAACAGCTTTTGGGACAACTTTAAGAGGTCCAACATTCACTTCATAGAGGTGCCAGAAGGAGAAGAGAAAGGGCAAGAAATTGGAAATCTATTTGAAAACATAGTGAAAGAAAACTTCCCTATTGGTGAAGGAAATAGATGTGCAAGTCTGGGAAGCACAGAGAGTCCCAATTATGGATGCAAAGAGGCCCACATCTAATAATGATGTGTTTTGGACACTCCAAGACACATCATTATTAGAAGGCCAAAGGTTAAAGATAAAGAGAGACTCTTGAAAGCAAGAGAAAAGAAGGTACTGGAAGGTTGCCAGGTGGGAGAGGGGTGTGAGGGAATGGGTGAAGAGGTGAGGGGATTAAGAAGTACAAATAGGTAGTTACAGAATAGCCACGGGGATGTAAAGTACAGTATAGGAAATGGAGAAGCCAAAGAACTTATACACATGCCCCATGGACATGAACAACGGTGGGGGGATTGTCTGAAGGAGTAGGGGTGCTGGGTGGAGGGGGTCAAAGGAGGAAAAATTAGGACAACTAGTTTTTGGCATAATCAATAAAATACAGTTTTAAAAAATTGTGTGTGTGTATGTATGTATAGTACTTCCCAGCATGCATTTCTGCTAGGGTTCTTCAGATTGGTCACCTCTCCCTGCATCTGCTCTACCGTCAGTGTCCACGCCAGCACCTCTTGGTTGGTTTGGGAGTGAGTAAGGTCAGTAATACGTTTACCTCACAGCTCCTCAACTCAGGTGGTAGGCAGGGCTGCGGTTTTCTTTACGGACCCCCACATCTCATCACATAGAGCTGACGGAGAGGTATAAACCCTCTCCTTTCACTGTATCTACCTTAACTTCGTTTCATTTCCTCTCAGCTGCTGACAGTATCTCGTGTCAGTCCTAGTCTTTTTGGTTTTGTCATGACTTTCTTCCTTTGCCTTCCCATGCCTTCATGAGGTTTTTAATGAAAAATTGGGAGAGGCTGCATCAGAAATAGCAAGTTCCTTATATGAAGAAGAAATCCCCTGTGGAAGATTTTTAACAGTTCTGTTTTTGTTTCCTTCTGCCAGAGTCAACTTGGATTCTGGAAAGATTTGGAAATAGAGCCCAGCCCTGGCCCACTGAAGGGCCAGAATCAGGGGGAGGGGCAGCTGCCCACAAAGCTAGAATATTTGCAGGGCATAGGAGGCATCAGAATAAAATGGAACATTTGAGAACAGTGTTTATTCTCAGGTCACTTGCACATCTCCAAGGCTGAGCCAGTGTAAATCTATGAAGGAAAACTCAGCTGCTTTTCCTGTTCATCTGGGAAGTGTTTTCTTACCTCATGGGCAAACTGGGCTGGTGGTTTTGGTAGGGAAATGACAGGGCTGCATAATACCTGTTTGCCTACCTGCAGGCAAATAAGGCCTAGCAGCACAACAGGAAGCCTGGCTGTGGGCCTGGCTTTCTCACTGGCTCAGGGCAAACCCCCTCCCTACCGTACGGTAGCCCCCTCCAATCCAGGAGGGATATGGTCCAAGACCGCAGCCAATGCTTGAGCCTATGGATAGTAGTGAACCGGATATATGTACATACATACACACCTATGATAAAGGTGACTGTAAATTAGGCACAGTAAAAGGTTAACAACGACTAACAATAAAATAGAGCAATTATAACAACATACTGTAGTAAAATTTATGTGAATGTGCCACCTCTCTCTCTCATAACAGGGATAACAAGTAAGCGGACGCACTGGACGTAGCAACGATTCGCACCCCGGGTGGGACAGAATGGGATGGTGCGAGATTTCGTCGTGCTGCTCAGAGCTGCACGAAATTTAAAATTTAGGAACTGTCTATTTCTGGAATTTTCCATCCAATATTTTTGAACTGTGGTGGACTGTGGGTAATTAAAACCACAGAAAGTGAAACTGCGGATCAGGGAAGATGACTCTGCTTTAGTTTTTTTATTCGGGTCCAGTCTGTCTGTTCCCTTCCTGCACCATAAGATTTCTTAGTGTATTTATATCCCAGCCTTGGACTTGCTCTCTCACCTGTGGTTAGCTTAACATTTTGACCTTATCAACTCTTAGATCAAAAGAATAGTTGTGTTTGAAGTCTGCAGGGGCACTGCCTCTAACAGCATGAGCAACTGCCATCTAGGGCTTGAGAAGACATGTCATAGCTGTGCCAAATCCATAGCTCTGATTGAAATCCCGTAATGTTTTTGTTCATAGCACAAGCTAGAAGAGCTATTTCTGGCATTTCTTCTTTCACAACCTACTGGTGTGTACTGGATAATATTATTATATTGATGTGGCTAGAGCTAGTATAAACATAATCAAAAGAGTTATTGCCCTGGCCAAGTGGCTCAGTTGGTTAGAGCATCATCCCACACACTAAAAACATTGCAGGTTCAATCCCCAGTCAGGGCACATACCTAGGTTGTGAGTTTGATCCCCAGTTGGGGTGTGTATGGGAGGCAACCTGTCAATGTTTCTCTCTCACATCAATGTTTCCTTCCTTCCGTCCTCTCCCCTCCCCTCTCCTCTCTCTAAAATCAATAAACATATCCTCTGGTGAGGATTAAAAAAAATTTATTGTTGTTCAAGTACAGTTGTCTCCATTTTAGGATTAAAAACATTTTTTTTAAGGGTTATTCTTTCTAACTGCCTTAGACACTAGCTCCAGAGCACAGAACAAAGAATACAAGGCCGGCTTTCCGGATGCAGAGCCGCTTAGCAGCGGCAGGCCTGCCCCATGGAGGAGTGAGCCCCATGACCAGAGGGAGAAGGACGAAAGAAGGGTTGTAGAAAGCCTTGCAGGGGGAAGACAGTTCAGCTGAGTCACCGCCAAGAGCCTCCAGGATTTTTTTTTTAATGATAGAAGGCATACGGGATAATTTCTTGTATGAAGGGTGTATAGGTGGAAATTGAAGTGTGCTTTTTAGTGCCTAGGCCAGTATCAGGCATGGGCAGACATTCAGATAACGTTTGTTGAATGAATGAACATGAAACAGCAGTGAAACTGTCATATCCGTCTCGTGACCATGAGCAGTTATCAGCATTATCAGCACATCAGCTTCTTGTTTCTATGGTCACTGACCCGGGCGGAGGGGAATCCAGTTTGCCTGCACTTAATGGGCAGAATACTTCAAAAACACAGACACGGACAAAAACCTAGCTCACTGGAACTCCCCAGGTCTCCAGTTCACAGGCGGTGCCAGGAGTCACTCGGATAACAAAAGAAAACCACTTCGGGAAATTTCAACACTAAACTCTGTAAGTTGAATGTGGTATGCAGAGAAACAAGGTAGGTTAGCTATATAGTTATAAAGTTTATTAGAACATACTTTGATTTGTGCCCTACTGGAAGCTTTGTCTGTGGAAACTGAGGTATTAGGTGACGTGGAAAGACCTTTAGCAAGGCAGGCATTGAACAGAGAATGCGAACCCAACCAGCTCTCCCAACAACCATTTGGATGCCTCAGCGCTTTTTATTTTCTAATCTTACTGACTCCAAAAGGTGTTGAGTAGATAATTAAGATAATACAGAGGAGTATTTAATAGATGTTTCTTCCCTCCTTCCCCCTGCCTTTTAGACAAAGGAATCATTGGAGCAGAGTAAAAACTTTAATAGACTGGTATACATGGAAATGCTGGAGGAGTGAGGCTGTTTTTAATCATATGTAAAATATATGTTTAATACTATTTGCGGATCAAATTTGTTATTACTATTGTCCCCCACGTTGCTGTGAATAAGTGGCTAAAATTGGACAAAAGTTTGTCAGTAATTTACTTGCCAGGTGCTGAGCTGGAATTGATTCTTTCCTAAGATTACTTAGGCAGGTTCCCAATTTGTCTGCATTGATTTAGCTTACACGCTTAGCCTTTGATGAAATGTTTGCAATTTCTTATTTCTCTAGGCTCAAACCCCATCTCTGCTACTCCCTTTACTTTTAAAAGGATCTTAAGTTCCAAGGAAAAAGAGTTGCTTTCATTAGTTTTGAACGCTGTAGTGCTTGGGTGGGGCCCAGTCACACCCTCCACAAGTCTGCGGACTAGAAGTTTAAATTTATCATGCTGTGGGATGCAAAATGAAACCAAGTACCAAGGAAAAATGGTGAATGACTCACTCACATGTGATCTTCTGAGAGAGAGGGATGATTCAGGAAGCGTGTGCCACAAGGACAGCAAATCCCTGAGTATTTCACATATCCCTGAGCGATTCATAATGAGTGTTGTCCTGATTGCCTGTCCTGGGATGCGGGTCAATGTTATGAATCTGAATGGAGGTCACCAAGTGAAGTTGAGATCTCAAGAACAGTTTCTGGTACCAGGGTACTGGCATGGTGCCACATCCAGCAGGACCAGGGAAATTGGATTCATCAGCGTATCAAGAAGGGACTCAGCTGTGAGGGACAGGTTTCTATTTACAGGCTTACGACATACACGCACTCACACACAAACACACACTGCTAATTTACTTATTTACATTGAGAAATATGACTGTTACTTAGACAAAAATCCTTATGCTCCAGTACTTTGCAGACAGGTGCTCATGGAACCCTAGTCCAGAGGTTGCTTGGCATCCCTGCAGGTAGAGCAAAGGGTTTTAGATGGATAAAATTCATCTTCACAGTGGGGAAATAACTGACCCTGGACCAGTGGACCCTGGACCACTCTTTCCTGAGAACAGGGCTTTGCATAAAATTTCTGAGTAAGTCTCTTTGAGAATTTTGTGTGGAGCTTGCATTGCCCGTGGACACAATTCTTAAAAATATGCTAATACGTTTCAGCAAGTTGGCTTCAGCTCAGGAGTTAGTCTTTCTCATTGAAATGAGTTTGTATATCTTTGTTTTGATGGTCGTTTGCTGATTTTACTAGTCTTATGCTCAGGGAATAATCTAATTTGGCTGCTTTCCAAATTCTGGGCATGCGGGGAAGAGTGTGCCGTGTGGCTGTCCCCACGTTTCTGCAGTATTACTTGAAACCAGGGGTTCCTGTTCCACATACCTGCAGTCTGCCGTGAGGGCGTAAGAAACTTTATACCAGAGCGTCAGCACCTGGCTTTCAACTTCTGGCAGTGATACAGTAGGGCAATTTCTGGGATGGTGTAATAATTATCCTTCTGGACATTCAACCTAAGAACAATATGGATGTGCTCTCAGCATACCTAATTTTTCTTTATTAATCCTTCATAAAATACTTCCGCAAATTTTTATAATCTTACCTGAAATAGGTTGAATTTATATACAACTTATTATTCCCTCATCTAACTGCTGTTGGAATAGGTCTCTTATGTTTAGTTCCTAGCTTTCTTTCAGTTGCTCCAAAACTATGTCTTAAGCCCTGGCCGGGTAACTCTCAGATGGTTAGAGCGTTGTCCCCATATGCCATGGTTGAGGGTTTGCTCCCCAGGCAGGACACAGAAGAATCAACCAATGAATGCATCAATAAGTGTAACAACAAATTCATGTTCTCTCTCTCTCTCTCTCCCAAATCAATCAATAAAAAAATAAATAAAACTTTGTGTTAAAATCTTCAGGAACCCTACAGCGAGTCCTCATTGCAGAATTCCATATTGTAAAGAATGACAGCTTTTCACCCACATGCTGCCTAACGCTTGGGTTTTTTAGACGTCGCCAACATGTGGTCGGTCCCTTCAGTCTTCGTCTGTGTGCCCTGAAGAGTCCTGATGCTTTTAGGGTCACTTGAACCACACCCAGTCCTGCGTGTGTTTGTGTTTTATGGGTGTCAGAGCTGAGCCACAGTTGTTGAATGTTTTGCTCCACCTATGAGCAACAAAGGAGTTTTCAAACCCCGACAGCAGTCTGAGTCATTGTGAACTTGGTCATATTGTTCGGGTCGCGGAACTGTGGGCTGCCTTGCGGAGAGAGGGAAAGAGCGACTCCAGGAGGCTGAGGGGAAAGGATCCCTGTAAAGAATCCCTGGCGCTGCAGGGCCATGGGGCAAGCGGGAGGGCTTCCAAGGAGAGCCTCTCGGCGAGAAGGGCCTTTCATCCTTTGGGGGCTGGTCATTTTGTGTAGTTAAGAAGATGTCTGCTGCAATGTGTATTAGGGGAGGGGTGCGTGGAGTTCCTTCCCCTCTCTCCACTCCTCCCCATCCTTGCCGAGAGTTGCTGAGACCTTACTGGGTGCCAGGCACTGTGCTAATAAGCCTTTGTGTGGATTAACTTAAATGAATTATATGATATCTAATGAAAAAACCAAGGAGTACCACGTTGTACATTCATTTCTCTAATTAGAAACTACTTTGGCCTAGTAAATAATAAGTATAACAACTATCTCTATATAAATGGGCTTATGCTGTGTGCTGTCCAAGTTTCAAAATAAATTATCTGGCTAACGGTACCCTGTGCTCAAGTATGATACATTTTTTTCCTTTAGTAAAATATTTCTAGCTCGTTGAATAATGACTCTCAGTTATTTCCAGGAAGCTTTGCTGAGGCAGCCTTTCCACTTCTTGACGTGGTCAAAAGGACTGAAAGTATTTGTATTGAAGGCTGGCTCTTGTGGGAGGTGTCCCCTTTCCCTGCCCCTCACTCATGTCATTTAGTCCGAAGCGACATGGACGCAAAGGGAGGGCCCTTGCTCCTAAAAGCTGTGTCTGCCAGGTTAGCAACCAGTCACCACAATTCAGTCCAACTCACATATTAACTACATTAATGACGAGTATGGGAGCAGTTTGATAACTTTTACAAAGTGAAACAGAGCCTCTAGGTGAAAGTGGCTAAGGCCCCTGAAAGTCTCAAAAAGCCCTGCTCTTGGCTCACCCTAGCACGTTCTGAGCAGATGTGACAAAGGCTCCCCTTCCTGCCTCCACAGATGGTCTTGGCTCTGCCCCATCCCCATGTCATGGCACTCTGGCCCTAGTTCTTGCTGCTTTTGCTCAAACACAGCAAGTTTATTCTCGCCTCAGGGCCTTTGCACTAACTGCTCCCACTGCCTGAAGCAGTTCTCCGGAACTGTGACGAGCCCCTTCTTACTGAAGTCTTAGCTCGATGTTATCTCCGTGAGAGCCCTGTCCAGTCCAGCCCCTTCCGGGGAACCTGACCGCGTCACCCTCCAAACCAGCGTTCAGCAGACTTGCTCTGTGAAGGCCAGACGGTAGATGTTTTCAGCTCTGTGAGCTGCACGGTCTCTCACCACCAGCGGTTCTGCGTCGCCGCGTGAAAGCAGCCGTAGGCCACACGTCAGTGAACGGTGTGACTGTGCTCCAGTCGGTCTTTATCTGTGAACACCGAAATTTGGATTTCATATAGTTTTCACATGTCACAAACTATTCTTTGGATATTTTTGATCAACTACTGGAAATGTAAAAACCGTTCTTAGCTTGTAGGCCGTCCAAAAACAGGATTTGGCCCACGAACTGCTCCCTGTTCCCTACCACAATCCTGTTGCATTTCCACCTTACTGGTGCCTGAAATTATCTAATTTACTCATTTGTTTATGTGTTGTCTATCTCTCCCGGCAGACTGTAAGCTCCTGGGAGGCAGGTTCTTTGTCTTATTTACTGCATCATTTCTAGCAACTAGAGCAGAGTTGCCTGGAATGTGGAGGTGCTTTATGAGTATTTGGTGATTGGATGAATAAATCTTTATTATTTCACGAGCCACTAATTCCACATCTCTCATGTGTGTCCTCTCCCAGAAACCACAACCTACACAGGTCTTTGCCCTGCCTGTCTGTCCTTGTAGCAGTATTGAAGCTGAAGGGCAACCAAGTCTGGGGCTCATGCTGTCTGTCACTGCTCAGCCGAAAAGCAGACAGGGATTGGAATATAATTGCGCTTTTATTAGTATCAGAGGCCAGCAATCTGAGAGGTTGGTGGGTAAAAAAAAAACCCTAACATCCACCTTACCTTGATCTTTCAGAAGAAAGTTTATATAGGGGAAATATGGGAGTTAGGGAAGAGATAATTCTTAGGGGGAGCACAGACGAGCTGTTTCTTTTGGGAGGGGGAGCTGAAGAGGAGTCAAGCAGTTTCTCCTGCAGTGTTCTCTCTCCTGTTCGCTTTAGCCTTCTTCACCTCCCCAGACGTCTGTGCTTTATGGCGGGGGAGGCTTGGTACTCTCTGGTTAGGGAGGCGAGGGATAAGCCATTTGCTCTCGATTGTCCTTGGTTAGGGGAGATTAGAGATTAGGTTTTGTGATTCACCAGCGGGCTGTATGTTGCTCAAACTGTTTGGCCTTGTTTGATTTTCTTATCTCAGTTTCCCCATTCCACTTGCCCAGGAATTTTCCTAGCTTCTTACTCTCTTGTCTTAGCATCTCAAGCCTTCTTGACCCCTCATCTCCCTCCAAGCTACCCTACAGTATAGTCCCTTGCTAAATAAAGTGTGTCTTTTACTATATCATTTCTCTGCGAAACCAAAACCTTTTCACAATTTTCCTATCACCTCCTCAAAGTCCAACTCCTCAGATGGACCCTTACTAACGGGCTCCTGGCCTGCTCTTCCAGCCTTATTTCTGAGCCTCCCCGGGAGTGAGCCCCCTGTGTCAGCAGCCTCATCTCCTCATCGTCTCTGAAGCCGCTGCACCTTCCCACCTTCCTCAGGCAGTTTGCCAGTACCCATTAGCATTCCCTCAGGCAGGCATTCCCCTGTGTAAACGCGGTAAGTCTGCAGTGAGTGATGGGAACCAGGAAGGATGAAACTGAGCCTAAGGAAAGCCAGAAGATGAAAAGCGAGTATGGCCAAACGTGACTTAATCAGTAACAAAGTGGGTTAAGGAGGATTTGCGGGGGGGAATAATTGAAAGGTGCTGCTGGGTAAGTTTCTTGGAGCTAGTGCTTTTCAAACTACTGTGCAGGCGACTATTTGAAGAAGCTTGTTAAAATGCAGATTCCGGCCTTAGGTGTGGGGTAGGGCCTGAGATTTTGCATTTTTAACAAGCTCCCAGGTGATGTCCATGCTTCTGAGTCTAGGATGATTCTCTGAGTATCAAGAATCTAACGAAATGCTTAGGAAAGGGGCCTTTTCCATAGGACCTAGATATGGAAACGGAGTCAGTGGGCTGCCCCCCAGAGGCCTGCCTGTGTATCAGGAGAACACCCCAGAGAGAGCCCTAGACACAGTAAAGACATTCACATGCTGAACGACTGGGTCAACGTGTGGTGATTGAAGTCTTCTTGGTGAAGGAGGGGTTGCTGAAGAGAACTAATGAGTGTTAGGCTGCAGCTTAAAGGAAGAAGCACCTTTAAGTCCTGAGATGGTGGCAGTGAAGGTGGCCATTGGGAAATGAAGAGTCTGATGTTGGTTGGGCTGCTGGCCTGTCATCACACGTGCGTGTGCACACACACACACAGGCTGGTGTAGGCTGGACTGCAGCACTTTCCCCTCGAAATAGCTGGATTCTCTCTTTTCTCCAAGGAGGCACCTCTTCTGGTCCACCAGAATGTACAGTTCAGAATCTAGATTTTGCTTGAGTACAAGTAATGTACTTCACTGTAACAAAATAATAGGAATCGTTTCGATAATGTGTATCTCCAAACAGAAGAGTGGTTAGGGAAGTATTCTGCTGGTGTAATAAACTTGCCTGTTTCAACAGTGTCTCTTTAATTATTAGCCTGGCCCTTGTATCTTTCACAAACTAATAGCTGGCCTTTTGATGAAACTGGGTGTTATTTCCCCATGGTTTAACTTTGTGCAAATTGTAAGTTATCCAGATTAATGATTTTCCCCTCATCAGTCATTTTCCCTCTGCTTTTATCACAGAAGAACTTCTGCTTGGGTGACTGAACTCTGACCTTGGCAAAGAGTCATGGCCATGGTAAGTTGCGGAGTGCCTCGCCCCACCTGGTGCCAGCCGCAGACAGGTACCGGATGCTTACTCAGTGACAGCTGGCCAATACAAAGGCTTGTTTGCTCAACAGAGGGGAGGGAGGAGGAAATGAAAGGCAGTTCCTTCTTTTTAAGCACCATTTTCATTTCTTTCAGGGGTGGTGAATAACTAGACCCCGAATATTAATTTAAAGAGAATCTTTTGAATCCTAATATCCTGAAATACAGAATCAAGTTGTAGTTCATTATAAAAAAAGTTAGGCAAAGAAAAAGAAAAAATGAAAATTCCGTAGATACTGCCAGGATGGGAGTGCCATCCACATTTTGTGCGACCCCATCCTTACAGACTCATCAGGAAGGGTGCATCTCGCCATGTGTGCTTGTCATCTGCCCCTGCTTTTGTCTGTGACTGGACTCCTTCGAGCTTGGTTATCTGATCTTTGAGACAAGCAAGGAATCAGATCCCTTTGAGAATTCCTTGAAGTTCAATGCTGAGGTGGAAACTGAGCTTCTTAGCTGCAGACATGGCTCTGCCTAAGGCTGGCCATCTGCTCTTCTTCTCCCACCCAAGTTAGGTTTCGGAATAGGCGGGTGATTCTGACCCTCTCCATTCTGGGAGGGAATAATAGAAGTAGGATCTTATACCTGGAGAGAAACTAGAGATCCCGCCAGATCCAGACGCCTTCCTCTAGGAAGCTAGATGTGTAAACTATCCTGAGCAAATAGCAATATACTCCTAAAATACTTTTTATGTTAGACATTCTAGAACTTTCTTCATCATCCCTGATAGTCAAAGATTACTCATGTCTGTTCAAAATCACTTATGCTTTAATTTAAAATTCATTTCTTCTTGAAAGATTCTCCCTGGACATGGAGAACATTTACTCAGGAATGTTTTTTGTTTTTTTTTTTTTTAAGATTTTATTTATTTTTAGAGGAGAAGGGTGGGAGAAAGAGAGGGAGAGAAACAGCAATGTGTGGTTGCCTCTCACATGGCCCTCACGGGGACCTGGCCTGCAACCCAGGCATGTGCCCTGACTGGGAATCGAACCGGGACCCTTTGGTTCCCAGCCCGCACTCAATCCACTGAGCTACACCAGCCAGGGCCACTCAGGAATGTTTATAGTGCCCTTACTTTTTGGCAGACATAGTACTTGGCTCTGGGGACTCAGAATTCAAGGGACACTCTTCCTGTCCTTAACAAGCTCACAGCCTTCCTACACGTGATGGCTGTAATCAGGTGATCCTCTGATGTGCTCGAGGAGGATTGCCTCAGAGCTCTCATCTTTTCTCCTAGGACGGGTTTTCCCATCACTACTGTTACTTATCGAACAGATCAAGGAAATTTTTAAAGGAAGTGAAAAATAACAGTCACAATATTGTAATTTCCCATTATGTTCCATCATTTTATTTTAGACCCTTCTCACATGTATTATGGTTTTTAAACATTAGTAATAAAATCATAAATAACAGTTAAGTATGTATTTAATCTTCACTATGCTAAGATGTTAATACTACATTTTGTAGCTTATTAAAATTACTCTAGATGGTCAAAGTATGTATGTTTAATTTTTTTTTATTTATTGATTTGAGAGAGAGAGAGAGACGTATCTATTTATTGTTCCACTTATTTATTCATTCATTGGTTGACTCTCACATGCGCCCTGACCAGGGATAGAACCCACAACTTTGTTGTATGGAGATGACTAACCAACTGAGCTACCCAGCCAGGGCTGCAAGTATGGATGTTTTAATTTTCTTCTTAAACTAAAAAAATTTTTTCTCCCTGCCTGACCAGTGTGGCTCACTCGGTTGGGCATCGTCCCACAAAGCACAGGATCACCGGTTCCATTCCCAGTCAGGGCACATGCCTGGGTTGCGGGTAGGTTCCCTGGTCAGGGTGCATACCAGTCAGTGGATGTTTCTCTCTCACATCGATGTTCCTTTCCCTCTTTATCCCTCCTTTCCCTTCTTTCTAAAATTAAATAAATAAAATATTTTAAAAATATTTTCTAAACCTCTGCAATGATTACATATGTATCTAAAAGGAACACATGTTTTAAAAGCTGTTGTACTCAAGTATTTTGTTAAAATTTTATGGAGGTATAATTTGCATGCCGTGAAATACAGAGCTTTTGAGGTTACTGGTAGATGAGTTTTGACAAATACACGTACCATATAATCTATTCTATTAAGATAGAACATTTCATCACTCCAGGAAGTTCATTCATGCCCCTTCCAGGTCCCCACTCCGCTGCTCACCCTGCGCCAGATAGGCAACCACTTTTCTGATTGTTATCACCGTAGGTAGTCGTTGTTTCGCCTGTTCTAGAATATCCCATCAATGTAAACATACAGCATGTACCCTTTTGTGTCTGGCTTCTTTATTGAGCATTATATTTGTTTGCAATCCATCCATGTTGCTATAATTATCAACATTTTGTTCCTCCATTGCTTTTTATTGCTGATCAGTATTCCATTATATTGTATTCCAGTCTTCTTGACTTTTATCATCTTCATTATCATTTTAATAACTGAATAATATTTCATTGATTGTAATGTAACACCCATTTCTAGTTATTCATTTTTGTCATTCTTCACTACATCCTTCCTATCTGCTTTGCCTGCTGCCACAGAAACTTTCCTGGGGTGGGATTGCCTGCCTCCCCAGAGCAAATAATGGTACATTATGCCCTGGAATAGAATCAATATGGATATTTTAGAGGTAACAGGAACACGTTTCCCAAGCTTATCTTCTTCTGGTGGGGGGGAGGAGTGACTAAGAATGCTAATTGATAAGCTGAACACGTTTGCAAATCCCTCTTATCAGTTTATCTTGTTAGATATTAATTTCAGTCCCTTAGTAGTGTCCCTCAGTAATGCAATTTGCTTTAAAGTTCAATGTTGTGTTTGAGTACCATCCATTTTTTTTCCAACATTGGCGTTTCAAAAGAACCTTGTGAAACATTCAACTCAAGAAGCCGTTTCATGGTAGGGCCAAGGGCTGAATTAGGCCATGTTGGAATTTTGATAGGAAATCACCAATATGCTTTTTACTGCTGGTATGCAGTAGAAGAAAAGAATTGCCTGTGTTAATTTCCTGGGGCTGCATGACAAAGCACCGCAACCTGGGTGACTTAATAGAAATTTGTTTTCTCACAGCTCTTGAGCCCAGAAGTCCAAAATCAAGGATTGGCATAGCCACAATCCCTCTGAAATTTGTGGAAGACTCCTTCCTTTTCTTTCTAGCTTCTGGTGGCTTCCTGGTAATCTTTAGGTGTCCCTGGGCTTGTAGCCGCCTAACTCCCATCTCTGCCTTAGTAGTCATGTGGTGTCCCCCGTGCGTGTCTCTGTCTTCACATGCTGTTTCCTCATAAGGACACCAGTCATATTGGATTAAGGACTCAACCTACTCCAATAAGACCTCATATTAATTAAATTAACTGTATCTATAATGACCCTACCTCTAAATAAGATCATATTCTGAAGTACTGGGGTTAGGACTGCGACATATCTTTGGTGGGTTTGGGTTTTTTTTGGTGGGGGGGTACAATTCAACTCATAACAGTGCCCAAGGAAGTTAATGTCACAAATTTCTACTCTCCTCTGTCAGGTGTATGAGGATGATGACTACGTGCTGGATGCTGACCATGTCTAGGAGGTGAAAGCCTGGTCTTTCAGCAGATGAGGCCCACACTCTCTTGTACATGAGGCCTTTTGATGGGTTTAGAGTGGGCTAGAGCAGGTCTGAGAGGTGCAGGCCAAGGTGGACTAGCTCAAAGAGTTCAAGTCTGACTAGACTAGAGAACTAACTGCCTTAGGGTATAGAAATTCTCCATGGTTTCAAATGGTCCATATTCCATCATTGGATCAAATTAAACCATTAGAAAGCCTTAGATCTATTCTACATGGGTTTTGCCACCTTATTCAAATGCTCTCTTCTGGATCTTGCTTTGGCATTATCTCATAGGCTTGGTTAGGGATTTTAACAGAAATATATATATACACACACACACACACATATATATGGATTTCACAATTACATTTATTGTGGAAATGTTGAAGTCATATTTGATGTTGATGATGATATTAGCCACTGAATTTGTTTTAGAGTTTACCGTTTGCTGGGTTCTGTGCTAAGTGCTTTGCTATATTATCCTGTTTCATTATTACAACAACCCTCTGGGTTGCTATCATTATTCTTAGTATACAGGTGAGAAAAATGAAACTTCCACTAGAGCACAGGTGACAAACACAAGCCCCGCAGGCCGAATCCGGCCCTCCACCTTATTTCTGCCCGGCGGCAGTGCCGAGCTCTCGCTTAACTATTAAGGAGTAGTTACATTTATACAGTCCTACAATTATATTCGGCCCTTTGGAGGCAACTGTGAGACTGATGTGGCCCCCGGGGAAAATGAGGTTGACACCGCTGCCCTAGACCATACAGCTAGAAAGGGTTGAAGCCAGGATTCAGACTCAGGTCTATCCCACTCCAATTTCTGTGTTTCTTCCTGCTAAGCTTTACTACCTCTCATTATAGTCTATAAAAAAGTAAAATAGCCCTGGTTGATGTGGCTTCATGGATTGAGCACCAGCCTGTGAACCAAAAGCTCAACAGTTTGATTCCCAGTCAGGGGCACAGGCCTGGGTTGCAGGCCAGGTCCCTGGTTGGGGGTGTGCGAGAGGCAACCAACTGATGTTTCTCTCACAAACACAGATGTTTCCCTCCCTCTCTTTCTCCCTCCCTTCCACTTTTTCTAAAACTAAATCAATAAAATCTTAAAAAAAAAGGTAAAATGGAATACAGTACCATCATCAGACCTAAAAATGTTAATACTGATTTTTTTAATGTCATAATATTGTCAGTGTTCAAATTTCCAATTGTCTACTAAATGCATGTTTTTTTTACTCTTTGATTCAGGATCCAAATAAGGGTCACCATTATGATTACTGATATGCCTTTTTAGTCTCTTTTTAACTCTAGTTCCCCTCCATCTCCCTCTTTTCTAACTCTCCTTGCAATTTATTTGTCTACAACTCTGTGGTGTGGGTTGACATTTTCCTCTCTCCTCAGTTTACTGTAAGTTGGTATTTGGCTCCGACTTGACTTTTTCCCCTGCGTGTGTGTGTGTTGGCGGGGACAGGCAGGGCAGGGCCAAGGTTACTGCATAGGTTGTCGTGTGACTTATTTTACCTCTTTCTTCTTTGCCCACCAACTTGCCTCAGGCCTGCTGCTCCCATAAAAGCCAGTTCCAGCCGCAGGGCCTTGGCTTCAGCTGCTTGGCTCTGCCTGCAGCACTTGCCCGCACTGAGCTTTGCGTGGTCAGATGCTTCGTGTCATTCGGATCTCAGCCTAAATGTCACTCCACAGAGCAGCCCCTGCAGGACCCTCTCACCACCGGGCACTTGGTGGAACATTTATTTGTTGGCTCGTTTACTATCTGCCCTTTGTCCCTTCCCGCCAAACTGGAATATCAGCTCCACAGGAGGAAGAGCCTCATCTCTCACAGTCCCTACTGTGTGCCCAGCACCTAGAATAGTGTCTGGGCCACAGAAGGTGCTCAGCAAATTTTGCCTAATGAGATGTCGCCATCTTGGTAAGATGCTGCCTCTCAGTCACCTCTTTCTCTGTGTTTAGAGCACCAAAGGAGGCACTGTCAAAGCTGCATCAGTATTCAGTGCCGCTGAAGATGCCCAGACCCTGAGGAAGGCCATGAAAGGGTTTGGTAAGTGTCCCCTCCTTGTGTGTTATGCATCCCAGAGCCTCACAGAGGGTGCTGCGTCCACTGGCCTTGGTGAATAGGTCTCACTCTCAGAAAACACAGTGGGAACAAGTTGTTTTTCCAGGAAAAATCCGATGAAAGGGCCTAATTACTCATTTCACTACAGAATTTTTAATTTCATGTTCTCATTCTCTGTTCCCAATTATTTCAACCTGTTTTGCATTACAAGATTTTGAAATTGATATATGAATATTTAGAAATGTATTTGTTTTCTAATTAGCGCTAGATGTGTGCCATGCCATAAGATTTACAAAGCACTTTCACAAATATTATCTCTATGGTTATGTACAGTGACCCTGTGATTTAGTGAAAGCAGCTACTGCTACTGTTATTTTCACCCCATTTTACAAATGTGAAACTGAGACCCAGAGAAGTGAAGTGACACAGTAAGTCACATAGTAAGTAGAACTGAGCCATGGGTCACACTCAGCAGAGCCCAGTGCCAACCCTGGGCTTGCCCACTGGAAGTCCACATTCTTTCCCTTGAGCCTCTCTGCCTGTTGCTGTGATTGGCACAGCTGCGCAGTACCAGAATGCAGCGTGTGGGATTTTACGTGAGAAGGCTGTGTGTACATGGCCAGAAGGGCTTATCGACCGATGAACTACCTTCCGTTTAGCTCCCTCAGGGCGAAGGCTTTGTGCCAGGTGAGCCTGGTCAAGCTGAGTGCACTGCAGGCTACCCTGGCCTAGGTCCTTGCCCGGGTGGACACTTGGCTAGAGAAGTGCTTCCTGGTTGTAGCTGCTATTTAGAATCTCCTTGAGATGTAGATTAAAATATTGACCATGTATTTCTATCTACAGACGGCTCATTTCACTCAGCCCCAATGGTCCTAACTGCAACAGCAAAATAACAATAATAGTGAACGCGTGTTAGGCTCTACTGTGTGTCGGGCACCATGTGTTCCGTGGATTACCTGTTTTGATCCCCATAGCCATGTACTGATGAGAACGTTGACATGCAGGGAGGTTTGCTAACTTGCCCGAGGTCTCGGAACTCGTCAGTGTTAGAGTCACGGTTCCAGGCAATTCCAGGTAGTCCGACCTCAGAGCTGGAGTTGGAGCCGCTGTGCCATTGTGCTGCCCAGCTCTGAACAGACCATTGGTCTAAATCTATGTATTTACCTCCTCATTTTCCCTTTTTCATACATAAAATGGAAAATGTACTTGGCCCACTCTTTTTTTTTCAGGCTAATCCTGATTCTCTGGTATATGTCAAGAGCAGCATAATTCAGAGCGTGGACTGCATGGCATTCAGAATTCCCAGAATCAGAGCCAATGCTTTTTAGGGCCTGCTGTGTGGGGGCGAACCCAAGGTGCATGGTTGGAGAAGACAAGGGTGGTAACACCTAGTCCTTGGGGTCAGCTAGTCTGTGGGTGCTGGTGGTCAAGGCAAATAGGGAAATAACTATGACCAGTTCATGATAGGATAGCTATAGGAGGGGCACCAATAAGATCTGATTAGGATTCACAGAGGAGATCTGAACCCCCACATTGTGCTTGGGGGCTTCAGGAAAAACTTCTTGAAGAATGTAGAATTTGAGGTGGGCCTTGGGAAATGAGTTGAGTTTTAATAAATATAGCTAAGAGAGAACGTGTTTCAGGTTTAGAGAGTAGTATGAGCAAAGACATGGGGTAAGTGTCTGGATCATCCCATTTTCCAGTTTAGCTGAGGCCCAGGGGAGTCATGGTAAATAGGTGGAAAGGGAGCTTGTAGCAGGAGGTACTTGCGGAGCAGGAGTTGGCTGGTTGAGAACTTCCTGAGCAGGCAGGTACCAAAGGGAGGCCCAAGAGTGCTACTGAGAACACAGGCATGGGTAGGATGGCCCAAAGGCATTGACCAGGAAACAACCAAGGCCAGAGCCATGATGCTAAATGGAGGGGGTCAGGGACACATAAACCAACAGACTGGTAGTGAAGGAGGTCAAGAGAGTGGAGTACAGTGCAGTCGGGTCTGGATTTAGCTGCCTGTTATCCTTTTGTGTGGCTCTTTCTTTCAAGCAGTGAATGCAGTGTTGTAGAGAGTCTCAAGTGCTAGACTGCAGTGCCTACAATAAAGCCAGCAAACAGCAAATAAAGCCTTTGTATATTCCTGGGCAGGGGAGGGACACTGTGAGTTTTTCTTTATAGGAAAATGAATCTGGCAGAACTTCAGAAAAATCAGTTAGAAGGTAAGAATACTAGTTAGCAGACTTTGGCAGTTGTCTAAGAAAAACACCGTGAAGTCCTGAATGGGAGTGGGAGTGGTAGGAATTCAAAAGAGAGAAGAGATGGAAAAAGATAGCAGGGCTAGATTTTTGCACAATTTGGCAGGAAATTTGAATGTGGAGGAAGAAAAAGGATAAAAAAATCAAAGCTATTTCGAGGATTTAAACTTGACGGACTGGAAGAGTGGCGTCTCTCACAGAAACTAGGATCAGCAAAAGGCAATGAGCTTTCTCTCCCCACCTGAGGTTTCTGAAGGGGAAAAGAATGGTTGTACCTATTACCCTCTTTAAACAAAAAAGAGAGAGAAAGAACAGAAAGTGGGTACCTAAGGTATGTAAACCAAGTTCTGTGGCTTCTTCCCTATACCTCACATTTTTCTGGATTTCTGATCTCTCAAAGAATAACCCTGGAGAATCTGTATTTTTCATTTCTCCCTGAAATATTTCAGTAGAAGAGTCTGCATTTCATCACAACTCCCCACACAGCATCATGTGGAAACAGAAAACTCACAAAACGTATATGAACATCCAGCTGTTACTAAGACGAGGGACCAATTTGAGAAATCAAAATAAATGACCCTGTAAAAAAGCTGCTGCAAAAAACGGGCAAACACAACTTAGAACATTTCTAATTTGTAATTCATATCATAGTTTTGGTAGTATATTGCATCATGCAAATTTATGGGCAATTATAAAAAAAGGAGCCATCTGAGATCAGGAAAGACAGCTTGGAAATGAAAAACACAATTACCATTATTAAAACTCAGTAGATGCTGTGAGCAGCCAATTTAGACCCTGCAAAGTGCCAAATCAGTAAATTGAAAGACAAATTTGAATTGCTTCAGAACTCAGAGAAAATTATAAAGAGATTAAAAACAAGAAGAGAAAAAGTTAGAACATGGAAATAGATACATGAGAACCAACAGACAGGAGAATTCCTGAGGAAGGGACAAGCATGCTCCCAGTCAGTGCTCACGGCCCAGTGAGTGTGGGCATTGTGCAAGGTCAACGATTTTCAACCTTTTTGATCTCATGGCACACATCTAATCTCAAAGTCTGCGGCACACCAAAAATATATATTCTATTTTTTGCCAATCTGACAAAAAGAGACATCATTTTGATTGATTTACAAAGAAAATAATAATAGTAATCACCTACTCTTTTTGCTCCAGAGTGACTTTTTAAAAAATCAGGTGCCTGTAATTGTATATAAAGATTTCAGGTACCAAGAATTAACCAATCAGACACAACCTTATGGAATGTGATCAATAAGATACAACTGTATTAAATGGTCCAAGACAGGGCATTCACATCCAACAGCTATTGTTGTGTTGGCCGCTGTCATCATTTTATTTGACAGTCTGAGGGGAAAAAGGTCAGTGCCCCTGTAAATAGTCAGGTACTGCATGTTTTAAAAATTCTTGCAGCATACCGGTTGAAAACCACTGTGCTAAGTAATTCACTTAATTGTTCTATTTAACACTTGGAGCGGCCTTATGATCACTCACATTTATAGATAAGGGATAAGGAAACAAATACTCAGAGAAGTTAACTATTTTGTTTGGTGGTATGTAGGTAATTAAAGGAGAGGCTGAGACTCAAACCTAGTGTCTGTTTTCCCCCAGAATGGACAACCCCCCTGAACAAACCTCTTTTCTTAGAAAGCTCTCTGCAAGTGTTCGGGTGGCGTCACTTTCCGCAGAGGAGCCCATTTTCTCCTTCCGCTCTCAGATCGCACTCACTCACTCACTCACTGTCTTCGCTGCATTGCCAGGCACCGATGAGGACGCCATTATCAACGTCCTGGCCTACCGCAACACGGCCCAGCGCCAGGAGATCAGGACGGCCTACAAAACCACCATCGGCAGGGTAGGTCACAATCTCTCCACTCCAGGTTCCTGAGCTCGCCCTGTGTTTTTGAGAGATGTATGCTTTGCCTCGTTTAAAGAGATTCTTGAAATAAAATGGTTTCAACATGCTTCCTCCCCTGTCCTTAGCAAGAAGTGATTTCAGGGGGCTGTTGATTCACAGAGCTCAGGGCCCGGCGTGGTGTCCTCCCACCCAAGTCCTCTCGGGGACCTGGTTGTTGCGTGGGCTTAACCAACGCCCTTCGTGCACCGGGAGGGGCTGAGCTTCCAGTATTGCTTCCCTAGCCCTGATTAGGCTCCCTTGGAGCTACTTCGCACTGACTAAAATATTTAAGTTCAGCTTGTTTTAAACAGGCTCTCCTAGGATTTAGGGTCTATTCCGCCTCTTCCACATAAACCCATTTGTAGCGTATATGCATTCCTTTGATGATTCTCAGTTGAGGAATAGCCCTCAGGTTCTAGAATGGGGCTGATGTGTTTGTGTACGTGTGTATATGTACTTTATTAACGCATGCGATCAGCAGTTGTCCGCTCACCATGTTTTGCCCTTCTTTTCGAATCCCACACCCCTCAGGAGCCCTCTCCCAGTCTCCATTTTCAGTGACTCACTTACCAGCATCATTACTCCCTGTCTTCCCGTATCACTGAGTACCTATCTGTGTGATAGCAAGAATCTTTTCATTGAGGAAACACCAGTGAGTTCTCCGTGTCTCAGAGTACAGGAACTCTGATAAGTATTTCTGTTCTTGAGATACTTTACAACCAGTCAGACTGTGGCTTCTACTCAAAGACAGGCATTAAACTGCTGGGTGGGTCAGGGACAGGGCCGGCTCAGCCGTCCAGAGCATCTGCATGCAGACCTTGCTGGGCACCCCATAGGGAATAGGATTATCCATAGCTGGGACTATCTTCTGAGCATTAAACTCTTCTCCATTCCCCAAGAAATTTAATGAGCACAAATAGGCATGAATGTGCATGTGATGTGGAAACTAGATACCCAAAGCATGTTGCCACACACATTCAGGATCGATTATTCCAAACTTCAGGACTAAGCTAATCTAATGGCAGTTTGTTAAGATGACCAATCTTAATGGATCAAGCACTAATTCATTCTTCCATTCATTCATTCATTCATTTCATATGTGGATATAACATCAAAATATTCATAATATATTGAAATACTACTGTGTTACAGAATCCGGTCTGTGAGGATCAGAGATCTGGACTTGAATAGCAACTTAGCTCCTTATTGGTTGGTTGCTCTTAAGCTGGTTCTTAAACTCTCTCACTTAGAAATGTGAATAAATGTCTTTAGAATTTATTACTTTGTCCAAATAATTACATTTCTTTTTAAAATTGAGCCTTAAGAAATAATTATGAGTGACCAAAAAGATACAACTAGATGCCTGTGTATACAACATTAGAAAAACAAACAGGGAGCTGGTTAAAGGAATTATATTGCAGCTACATGTGGAAATTTCTGCAGCTATTAAAAGTGTCAGAGGTGAAGACTCAGATACAGAGAGCAGAATGACAGTTGACAGAGGGGTGGGGTTTTGGGCAACTGGGTGAAAAAGGTGAAGGGATTATATACAAATTAGTATTTACAGAGTAGTCACAGAGATGTAACTACAGCATAGGGAATATAGTCAATAATATCCTAGTAACTATGAATGGGGCCAGGTGGGTACTTGAAATATCAGGGGGACCAGTCTGTAAAGTACATGATTGTCTAACCACTATGCTATATATCTGAAAATAATACAGAATAATATTTGAATGTAAACTGTAATTGAAAAAATGTCATCAGTGAATACTGACTTGGAAATATATTCAAGATATATTGTTTAAATGTGTATATACATTTAAGTCAATGTCTATAAACTTTTTGATTTCCAGACCCCTTTACACTGTGAAATTATTGAGGATTTTTTTGTTTTTGTAGATTATATCTATTGATTTTTACCATATTAAAAATTAAAATTTAGGACATTTTAATTTATGTATCTGTTAATTTATTAAGAAAATAAACCCATCACATGTTAATACAAATAACAATTTTATGAAAAATAGCTACATATTTCAAAACAAAAGAATATTAGTGAGATTGGCATTGTTTTATATTTTTTAAATTTCTGTGTTGTCTGGCTTGGCAGCTGAATTCTCTATCTGCCTCTTCATTGTTTGTTTGCTACATGTGGTTTTTGTTGTATATGAAGAAAACCTGGTCTTGTACAGATATGTAGTGGGAAAAGGGAGGAGTATTTTAATAGCCTTTAAACATAATTATGGATTTGTAGATATATCAAATATTCTTTGGAAAATTTAACTGTACAATTGTGAGAGAATGACAGCGAAGAGGCAGATAATGTCTTAGTGTTATAATGAAGATCTTCATTATAACCTTCATTATGACCTTGCAAGTCTCTTGAAAGGGTCACGAAGACGTCAGGGACCGCACTTTGAGAGTGGCTGGTTTAAGATACCGTGGCAGGTAAGCAAGCTGCTTTCTTGTTGCAGGACCTGATAGATGACCTGAAGTCGGAGCTGAGTGGCAACTTTGAGCGTGTGATCGTGGGGATGATGACGCCCACGGTGCTGTATGATGTGGAGGAGCTGCGAAGGGCCATGAAGGTCTGTGCTTTTCTCCTCTCCTGCTCTCCGTGCTGGCGGGGCAGACGCTGGCCGGCTTTTGCAAGAAACCGTGACGAAGGCCCTCTGAGTGTGGGGAGGATGAGGGATAGGAGGAAGATTTTCCTTTGTTGATGACGACTTGAAAACATGGCATTACATTATGGCACTTGTGATTTAAAAATTGTTTTCCAAAAAGGTACGGAATCGTTCCCTTTCCTGTGGCTCCACAGGGAGTGATTACGGTGCTTTCATTGCAGCTTCAGAAACTTTCTTGCCATGTCAGCTGCTTTTGAGATGTGAAACTCTACAACTCACACCTTGGAGGCCTCTGGGTCTGCTATAGGCTCCGAAGTAGCAAGAGAAGGGCTCTCTGCCTCTCTAGACACCAGATCCACTACCCTCCTCAATCATGTCAATAAATACTCAGTCTTGTGGATGGTTTGGGGCTAGGCTCTTGAAAAACAAAGATGTAACAGCCTTTGCCAGAAGATTCTGCCCTTTAAGAAAAAGTACAGGGGAGGTCAAGGGAAGATTAAGCTCCCAGGGGGCAGAAACTGTACCTAACCTGGCACAATAACCAACACTTAGAAACAGCCCATAAGTGTTTGTAATTACTAATAATGATTACAATAAATACACTGGAATTTGGGACAATTAAAAATGAGCCAATCCTGTAGCTAGAACCCCGTGGGTTGTCTTGCTTCTCTGCAGATTTCTAGTTATATTCCTTCTCTGTCTTTGTGAACTAATTCACCAAGTCCTCTCCTCTGGGTTTCCCATTTAGGGAGCTGGCACGGACGAGGGCTGCCTGATTGAGATCCTGGCCTCCAGGACACCTGAGGAGATCCGGCGCATAAACCAGACCTACCAGCTGCGTATGTAGCATCCTCAAATGGCTTATCTGAGGTTTCATTGTGATCTGAGAACTAGACTAGCAACAGAGGGTTACCCACTGATCAGACTTTCTTCATAGAGAGAAACACTGACTATGAAGGATCCTCAGTTCTAAGCTTTGCTTCAAGGCAGATCCCTGTCCAGGCAGATTGTTGATTTCTCAAGACTTCTCGGGTGAACGTGCTACTCCACCTGGGTTTCCTACGGCCTGAGGTACCTGGTACCTGTCATTTACCCTGAAAGCTGGAAAGTTGGTCCTTATTATCAGAGGACTGAAGGTGCTTGTTCAAAAGTGATAGCGCCAGTGAACCTTAGCATTCCAGGGAAAGCCCCAGAGGGGCTATGTCACCCAACTGCTTCCCTTCATTCAGACTGGACTGTATTTCCTCCAGTCATCTCAGAATGGTAGCCATTACTCCCCTCTTGAGAATCTCCAGAGGCTGATACATATGAAGAACCTTTAAAAGATGCATGTGTTTTTGCCCTAGGAATATAATAAAAAATGCACAAAGGTTTTGATCTCACGGCATTTATTTGATATTGGTTATATTAGCTAAAAATGCCCAATAGTTTAGAATAGTAGCTAAACAAAATATGGTACACCTTTGCAGCAGACTATTATGTAGTCATCAAATGTATATTGAAGGATATTATTAAGTAACAGCAAATAGTATGATATATGGATAAGTGAAAAAGAAATGAAATAGTATGCCATGATTCCATTGTTTTAAAGAAAGAAAAATAATGTGGGGGGCAAAATGAGGCAGAGTAGTCACCAAGATATTATCGATAATTATTGTATCTGGATGATTAGATTATAGTGAGTTTTTTTTAATTGCCTCACCCACCTCTGCATTTTAGTTATTTTTTCCTAAGTTTTCTATAGTAAACATGTACTCCTTTGGTGTTTGGGTAAGTGTTTAGAGAAGTCTATCCTCAACCTTAGGAGTTGGGTTCTGGCACTGACCCCCACTCTGCTGAGGGCAGGTCTTCTCCCCCGAGAAGCGCATCCAGAGTGAAGGGCTGGAGCTTTTCTTGGGGAAGCTCTCAGGTGAATGATGTGGCAGACGAGAGACATGCTAGAATGCGGGCTTGACACCTTCCAGTCTGTTCCAAAACACACTTCTGGAATTCCACAGTATTTGCTTCCCGATGGTTACTGTTCTCTGTATTACTGAAAACTACATTTAAAAGAGACCCCTGAACGGCAGGAGCAGTGAGGATTGCATCCCCAGCTTTCTCCACCTCCCATTTTAAGGAACAAGAACATCTTGTTTTCACTATAATGACTAGCTAAACGTATCTTGACTATTTTACTGGAGTTGTTTTTGAAAAACTGTGTGTGAGGGGAAAAAGCTCATGAGGCTGGTCATGGAGGGCAATGAAGCTCAGCAGTGTGACACAGTGTTGAGCGGGACTCTCATCCTGATGCTACTAATTTTACTTTCTTGCTAGAATATGGCCGAAGCCTTGAAGACGACATTCGCTCTGACACCTCCTTCATGTTCCAGAGGGTTCTGGTGTCTCTGTCCGCTGTGAGTGGCGCCCTCTGCTGGCTGGTTCTGATTGGGGTTTGGGTTTATTGACAGGCTCACTCTCTATCTACCCTCTTTTCTGGGCTTTCTCATCCTTCTAACCTCCCAAATGTGAATATTCCTCAGGTGATTTCTTGGGCTTCTCTGATGTTTTATCTTTTCTTTAGAAACTCTGGCTAGTCGTGTACACCTTTTTGTTCTAATTTATATATCCAAATACCTACTATCTGCCCAGCCTCCTTATTACTTAGTACTTTGAGAGTTTTGAGGATGAGTAAGAGGCTTTAGGAGTTTATATCGTCATAAGGGAATATATCAGGTACACAATTGCTATAATAATAAAGGCTTGAAACGTAAGTATCTAAAGAGAGACACAGAGTAAAATGAAGGTTCGAGGAGAATTTTGGTTGCAGAAACAAAGAAAAGGCTTCACGGCAGAGGCTCAGGTTCAGAAAGGACTTGGATGTTGCTAGAACCTCAAGAAGCAGAGGTGTGGGTGGGTGCATTTCTAGGCAGGAAGAAGGCGGGAAACAAGGGGTGTGATCTGGGATCAAGGGGCTAAGCAGCCAGGTTGGTAATTATAGCAGCAAGGTGGAAGGAGGAGCAGGGATTCTATGTTGGGAGGAGTTTGTGCTTTCTTTGGAGAACAGTAGGGAGCCACTGAAGGTTTGGGAGCAGTAGAATGATACGATAAGAACGGCATTTTTAGAAGAGTAATATAATAGTCATGTGCAAGATTAATTTTAATGGCAAGGAAACGGAGGCTGGGAGACCAGGTGGAAAGTTGCCTCCGTATCCTGTACGAGAGATAAAGCAGCACGGGGCTGGTGTGGGATCAGGGTGCCAGAAAAGAGAAGGTGGATACACGAGATATTTCACATGACTTCGCAACTACATCTTTACCCCTGACCTCCTCACAGAGCGTGAGACTCGTTTCTCACTGCCTTTTAGATGTTTGCTCATACATACTCTGCCATCACCTCAAATCAGTTGTCCTCAACCAAACCTGGACTCCAAACCAGCTCTTCTTCCTGACGTGTCTTTTTCTGTTAATATCGTGGCTGTTCAAAGCAAAACCCTGTAAATCATCTCCCACTTTGCTCTGCCTCTGATATTTCCTTGATAATATAGCCGGCTTTTCTTATTTCTTACCCATTCTTACCTTTCCTCCAGGATTTACCGTTCTGCTGTGCCATACCTAGACTGTAGAATATTGAGACAGCATAGCAACAAAAATAGTCTAACGAACCAGAGGAAAGTAGCCCATTTGCTGCTGTTCAGCATTCCACCGAGGGGTCAACCCTGCCCTCCCTGTGAGCTGGCGTTGGTGAGGGATGGGGGCATTGTCATGTGTTCCTTAAGCCCCGCTGCTGGTCCCAGATGCTCTTGATTCTCCTCTGTTCCCAGCCCCTGTTTGGCAGAATCGATCGATGTAGACTTGCCGGTTCCAAGGACATGAATCAGCTAGGAAGAGGCAGGACTGGGGGAGGTGGGGAAGGGGAGGAGCAATCAATAAGCAGCATTCGTTTCCTTTCTAATGTTGCAGAGATGGTGCGGCAGGGGCTCTCCCTCTGGTAATGTTCTCTAGGCTCTAGTCAGAGCCATGGGGAAAATGCAGGCACACTCAAAGGACATCTGTCCTCTCAGTAGGCTAGCAGTGTGACCCCTTGTGGCATTCTGTCTTATTATCATGTTGTTGGGTTCTCAGGCCTTCTGTCTTACCCCTGCCTACATGGCTACTCTCTCATTCTCTTTGGCTTGTTTTTCTCATCCTCAGGGTGGCAGGGATGAAACCAATTACCTCGATGATGCTCTCATGAGACAGGATGCCCAGGTGAGCAGAACGGCAGCTTCTTTCTTCTCTTTTGCAAGTAGGGCAGTACTTAGCTGGTGGAACCCCTCCTATTTCAGTGTATATTGGTCCGGCTGGGATATGTTATAAAAAATAATCTCACAGATAACCTTTAGTAGCAGAAGTTTCTTTTAGAAATACCTGAGGCTTGGGGGTAATATGAGGTATCATTATCTAAGCACCTTGGATTCTAGGTTTTTTGACATTGGGGCCACGGTGTCAGCACCCCAGAGAACCGTGGAGTGTTTTCTGAATCACACGGAGGTGAAGGGACCTGCCTTTGTTTTGTTTAACTTGGATTTTTACTTCCCCAAAGAGAACTTTGATAGGACCTGTATGAAACAGCTTGGCACAGTGGTATTAATTAACCTGTTGGGTAAAATTAACACAAAACCTGAAGAGGCGGTTGCTTCCTTGGTACCCAGGCCACTCGTGCCTGCCCTGGCACCACCTCCTGGTTTATTGACTATGGCCAGACAACGCTAATAATCATAGCTAATTAAAAGCAGTTCTTTTACCAGGTACCAAACACTGTTCTAGCTCTTGATACTGCGTATCCTTGTAGTAACCCTATGAAATAGTATTGTTATCCCCATTTTGTGTATGAGGAAACTGAGGCTCAGAGAAGTCAGACTCCTTGCTCAAGTTCATACAGGTAATACATGGCAGTACTGGGATTTGACACTAGGCAATTTGGATCTAGACCCTGTACTCTTAACCTATATACAACCATAGAGAAGGACTGGTCCCATTCAGTATGTGGAGGTATGAGCCACTATGGATTCTGCAGAAATGAACCTGTTGCTTTTGCTAGAAGGGAGAGGGGTATGTGTGTCATAAGAGTTCTGAGGACTTGGAGAGGCCCATGCCATGCAGGAGACACAGGAAATTGCCTTCGATCCAGAAGCTTTGAGGAGGGAGAGGGTATTGAAAACATCACAACTCTTGAATGCTCATGTGAGCTTCAGCTATCTCAAGGAGAACATTTTTGGACATGCTAGAAGGACTCTCCATAGCCCTGGTGAATCCCAAATTAAACGAAGAGTTAGCAAGCAATTTATTCCTGAAACAGTATATTCATTATCAATTTTTTTGGGGGGATTGCTAAGTGCCAGGCATTGTGTTAACTACTTTACATTTTTCCCTGAACAGCTCTGGGCAATAGATAGCATTACTTCTGTTTTAGAGATTGGGGAACTGATGCAGAGATTTAAATAACTAGTCCAAGATCAGAAAATTGGTAGAATTGGGCTCTTTGAATCCAGAACTGTCTGATTTTTTTAAAACCATGCAGTTCAACAAATATTTTTGGGCTCTGCAAGGAGCACAGTTCTCCTTGGAGGTGACCAGGTGGAAAGACACTTCAAATCAAGTTTGGGCTGGAGAAGTTGCGCAGAGGGAGTAGAACTTAGACTGGAGGTTGTCTGGATCTTCCGTGTCTTACAAAGAGGCAAAGACTTTGAGAACAACTCCAACCAAGGCTGTAGCTCTTCCAGAATGAGCCAGTAGAAAACCCTGTGAATCTTTGCTCTTTAAGTTGCATCAGCAGCAAGGAGATCATTGGCAGAGTTTTGGTTATTATAGCTGGGTTTTCATGAAGGAAAGTAAATCAGTTAGAGGTGAAAAGCATAATCAGGGCAGGTGGACTTTGGTAGTAATTACTTATAAAAGGAAGAAAATTTAAAATACAGAGAGGCTATTATTTAACCAGTCCAATTTTACCTGTTCTTGGGATGAAACTTGCACAAATGGAAATAATAGGTAATACTCAGAATTCCTACTTTAAAAAGAAATGCATGATATATTACAACTCCATTAGAAATGCCTTACAGCCCTGGCTGGTATGGCTCAGTGGACTGGGTGTTGTCCAACAAACTGAAGAGTTTCCAGTTCCCATTGGAGGCACGTGCCTGGGTTGAGGGACCAGGTCCCCTGTTGGGGGTGTGCAAGGGGCAACCAAACTATGTTTCTCTCTAGATACATCGATGTTGCTGCCCCCTCTCTTTCTCCCTCCCTTCCTCTCTCTCTAAAATAAAGAAAGAAAAACCGTTTTGAAGATCCTCTTCAGAACTTTTGCTAGAATATGGCACAGATTCGATTTACTTCTTCTTGGGGGGGAAAAGCCAGGAAATACAAAAATAAGGACACTTCTATATCAATGCTAGAAACTATGAAAGAGGGTCATTCAAATGCCAGACAAGCCACAAACCTGGGCCAAGGATGCAGGAGGGCCATCCTGCCCCAGAAAAGAGACTGAGTTGCCTCCAGCTGGGAACAGGCACAGTGGCTTCATGCAAACAGAAGAAACTACTCGGAGGAGACAGTGCTGAGTCTCAGCTGCCCTCAGTGGACTACCTACAGATGGTGGACTGGGCTAGTTCAGTGCTCCTGCTTGAAATTCATCCAAGTGAAAAGTGACAGCTCTGTGATGGATCCAGTCACTTGGTTCCAGGGTGGGGAACAGGGATGGAGGGACTGCTCACCACTTAAAGATGAAAGAGCTTGAAAATCAACAGATTCTCACCTCGAACATCATGTGGCCTGTCAACAAACTGAGGCTTGAAGGGAAGCAAACAGGGTCATGCTGTAAGAAAGAGAGAGATTTCAGATTGCTTTGGGCCCTAACATAAATGAGAGAAAGTGGATTACAATTAAACAAGGGCTAAAAAAGAAAGAAAAAATAACAGAGATGAAATGGAGCTGGATGAAGAGCAAGCAGAACTTTTTTAAGAAAGAAAGCTAGATGAGTTGAGAAATGTTCTTAGATAGGGACTTCCAGCAAGATGGAGGTGTCGGTAAATACACTTTGCTTCCTCACACAACCAAAAGAAGGACAACAAAAAATTTTAAAACAGCAACCACAACTGCCAGAAAATTGAACTGTATGGAAGTCTGACAACCAAGGAGTTGAAGAAACATTCATCTGGACTGGTAGGAGGGGCAGAGATGACCAGCCAGGGCAGAGATGGCCAGCCAGGACAGAGAGGATGCACAGCAAGGCAGTGGCCAGTGGTGTCACATTTGCGTGTGGATAAACTGGGAGGAAGAACTGGGGAGCAAGACAGACAACACAATCCAGGGTTCCAGCAAATGAAGGGTTCCAGCAAATGAAGAGAAAGCCTCCAAACTTCTGGCTGTAAAAACCTGTGGGGGTTGCGGCAGTGGGAGAAATTCCCAGCCTCACAGGAGAATGTGTTGGAGAGACCTACGGGGTCCTAAATGTACACAAGCCCACCCACCTGGCATCAGCACCAGCAGGGCCCAGTTTGCTTGTGGGTAGTGGGGGAAGTGGCTGAAAGCCTGCTAAGAGCCCAGCGAGCAAGCAGCATTCTTCCCTCTCAGACCCCTCCCCACATACTGTGCCACAACACAGCGGCAATGCGGGTTGCCCTGCCTTGGTGAATACCTAAGGCTCCGCACCTTACAACATAACAGGTGCTCAGAAACAAAGAAATATGGCCCAAATGAAAGAACAGATCAAAGCTCCCAAAATAGAACTAAGCGATGAAGAGATAGCCAACCTCTCAGATGCAGAGTTCAAAACACTGGTAATCAGGATGCTTGCAGAAATGGTTGAGTATAGGCACAAAGTAGAGGAAAAAGTGAAGGCTATGAAAACTGAAATAAAGAAATATGTACAGGGAACCAACAGTGAAGGGAAGGAAACTGGGACTCAAATCGATGATTTGGAGCAAAAGGAAGAAACAAACATTCATCCAGAACAGAATGAAGAAACAAGAATTCAAAAAAATGAGAGGCTTAGGAAACTTCGTGACAACTTTGTATGTTCCAACACCTGAATCATAGGGGTGCCAGAAGGAGAAGAGGAAGAGCAAGAAATTGAAAACTTATTAGAAAAAATAATGAAGGAGAACATCCCCAATCTGGCAAAGGAAATAGACTTTCAGGAAGTCCAGGAAGCTCAGAGGGTCCCAAAGAAGTTGGTTCTAAGGAAGCATACACTACAGCACATCATAATTACATTAGCCAAGATTAAAGATAAGGAGAGAATCTTAAAAGCAGCAAGAGAAAAGGAGACAATTACCTACAAAGGAGTGCCCATAAGACTGTCAGCTGATTTCTCAAGAGAGACCTTACAGGCAAGAAGTATTTAAAGTCATGAAAGTCGAGGACCTACATCCAAGATTACTCTATCCAGCAAAGCTATCATTTAGAATGGAAGGGCAGATAAAGTGCTTCCCAAAAAGGTTAAGTTAAAGAAGTTAATCATCATCAAACCGTTATTATATGAAATGTTAAAGGGACTTATCTAAGAAAAAGATCAAAACTATGAACAGTAAAATGACAACAAGCTCACAGTTATTAACAACCAAACCTAAAACAAAAGCAAAAATAAGCTAAGCAAACAACTAGAACAGGAACAGAATCACAGAAATGGAGATCACATGGAGGGTTATCAGTGGGGGAGTCGGAGGGGGAAAGAGGGGGAAAAGGTACAGAGAATAAGTAGCATAAATGGTAGGTATAAAATAGACAGGGGGAGGTTAAGAATAGTATAGGAAATGGAGAAGCCAACGAACTTATATTTACGACCCATGGACATGAACTAAGAGGGGAGGGAATCCGGGTGGGAGTGGGTGTGCAGGGCAGAGGGGAATAAAGGGGGAAAAATGGGACAACTGTAACGGCATAATCAATAAAAAGATACTTAAAAAAAGAAAGAAATGTTCTTAGATAAAACAGGGAAAACCAGCATTTTAAGTTCATTAGAAGCAGGAATGATCAAAAATCATATTGCTGAACATGGAATCACTGTTGTGGAGAGCTGTGCTAAAAACTCTCCTGAATACAGAAGAAAAGGACAAAGCCAGCAGAGAAAAGGAGGAATATAGAGAAAAAATGATGGAGATTAGAATTATGACAAAAAGGATGTGGAAAACTTTGTAGTGGCATATACTTAAGGTATAACAAAGGGAAAAGGTAGAATAAGGCATGTGGTCCTGGTATAAGAATTGAGAGAACCTAGTGGAATGTCTAGGAGGTATAAGAGCAGAACCAAGCCTACGTGAGAACAGATAATGTTTTAAAACAGGAAAATGGAGTGCTTACTCCGTGGAGTTGGGACAACTGGCTAACCATTTGGAAAGAAAAAAGTTAGATCCCGACTTTCCCTCATATCATAATGAATTTCGAATGGACTGAAGTTTTAATGTAAATAAATGAAGTCAGAAAGATACTGTAATAAAATGTTAAATATTTTTTTAACCTGCTGCTGGGAAATGATTTTGTATGCCTGACACAAAAAGCAGAAACCATAAAGGAAAATAATTGGTAGTTTGGCTACATAAAAACAAACAAAAAAACATACAAATTGTTTTTCAGATAATACCACAAAGAAATTTCAAGGTCAGACAATAGAATGGGGAAAAGTTTTGCCTTATGCATAATAAGCTTAATATAAAAAGAAGTTTTATATATAAATAAAAAATATAGTTAACTATCTTATTGCTAAGTCAAAACTACTGTTTGACTCTATTAATAAGAATGCTCTAGTTTTTAAGAAATGGAAAATACACTGTTATTGAATTTATTGCGCTGACATTAGTTAATAAAATTATATAGGCTTCAGGTGTGGGGAAATGGACTTTAACAGGCAATTCAAAAAAGAAAAACAGAAATGTCAAATACACAAAAAATGTCCAGCCTTACCAGTTATTTTTAAAAATTAACACAAAATGTACAATTACCACCTATTATTTAAAAGGCTACTCTTTTCAAAGTCACATTTATGGTATTTTACTAAAGTACCATTCTGTGACAGATTGTAAATTGGTTCTTTTCCCGAATGTTCTAGTTACTATTGCTGCTTAACAGAACACCTCAAACTTCGTGATATGAAACAACCACCATTTTATTGTTCTGTGAGTCAGAAATTCAGACGAATCCCTCAGAGCTGGCTGTCCCATCTGAGGTCTTATAGCTGGGAAGACTTGCACAGCTGGAGGTGACTCACGTGGCTGGGGGTTGGAGGCTCCATCCATCACTCCTGTTTGTGCGGTCTGAGCTGCTATGAGTCATCTGGGACTGTCAAAGGGATCTCCCAAATGGGCCTCTCCAGGTGGCTCGGGCCTCCCAAAGCATGGCAGCTAGGTTTCAGGAGGGAGCATTCCAAGAGAACCAAAGCTGCCTGGCCTGTCATCACCTAGCCTCAGAAATCAGTGTTGCTCCCACCGTACTTTGTTGAGTGAAGTAGGCAAAGCCTGTCGAGATTCAAATTGGAAAAACACTGAATTGGATGAATGCTTCATGCCCTCCCAGCTTTAAAGTTTCATGATTCTGTGAATTGATACTAAAACAATGAGGGAATTAGGGAAAGAAGTGAAGAGACAGAGAGCGGATGGAAGCAAGCCCAATGAGTGCCAAATGTGTAACTTAAAGGGCATTTTGAGAAATTTAACAAGCCAGCTGCTGATTGTAAATGAATCACAGGGTTTTAAACTTTTTTAAAAATAAAATACACATAACACAGCCCTGGTTGGGTGGCTCAGCTGGTTGGAGCATTGTCCTGTGCATCAAAAGGTTGCGGGTTTGATTCCTGGTCCGGGCACATACTTAGGTCTCAGGTTTGATCCCCGTTGGGGTGCACATGGGAGTCAACCGATCGCTGTTTCTCTCTCGCATCAATGTTTCTCTCTCTCTCCCTTCCTCTTTCTCTAAAATCAATAAACATATCCTTGAGTGAGGATTTAAAAAATAACACATAACAAAATTTATCATCTTGACCATTTTTAAGTGTACAGTTCAGTAGTGTGAACTATATGCATGCTGTGCAACCAGTCTCCAGAACTTTTCAAATCTGCAAAACTGAAACTCTCTACCCATTAAACAACTCCTCATTTTCCTAACTCCCCAGCCAAATACTTTGTATTTCTATGAGTATGACTACTCTAGACACTCTGTATAAGTGAAATCATATAATATTTGTCTTTTTGGGACTGGCTTATTTTACCCAGCATCACGTCCTCAAGGTTCATCCGTGTTGCGGCAGGTGTCAGAATTTCTCTTCTTTACGAGGCTACATGGTATTCCATTGCGTGCATACGCCACTTGTGTTTGTCCATTCATGTCTTGATGGACATTTGGGTTGCTCCTGCCTTTTGCCTATTGTGAATAGTGCTGCTGTGAACATGGCTGTACAGAGATCTTAAGATTCTGCTTTGAATTCTTTTGGACATATACCCAGAAACAGTATTGCTGGTAATTCTATTTTTAATTTTTTGAGGAACAGCCATAATGTTTTCTATAGAGGCTGCATCATTTTACATTCCCACCAACGATGCACAAGGATTCAAATTTCTCCACAAACTTGTCAATCCTTGTTATTTATGTTTTAACAGCAGCCATCCTAGTGGGTGTGAGGCGATATGAACAGTAGTTTTGAGTTTTGATAGTATAGTTAAACTGACCAGAATCAATTTCTTACATTCCTACCTGATTGTTATATAAGCAACTACTGATGGGCCCTGGTTCTACTGTGAGAACTTTGTAGCCCCAAACAAATCACAGCTATTTTAGAGCAGTGTTGTACAGTAGAACTTTCCACAATGTGTGAAATGTCCCACATCTGCACTGTCTATCACAGTAGCCACTAGCTGCAAGACACATGTGGGTGCTGAGGAGTTGAAATTTATTTTTCATTTAATTTTAATTAGTTAAAATTTAAATAGCCACATGTGGTTAGTGGCTACTGTATGGGACAGCTCAAATCCAGGGCATTTCTTTTAGCTCTTAAGGTAGAACCACGCAGTCTGCATGTAGGAAGCTGCTGGTGTTTGCCCTGCCGCTCAGGAGTCTGTAGGGTCCCCTTAGTTGGACACCTAAGGAAACACCCTGAGTCGTTATCACTCACTGCCGATACCATTTCCACCCCCATCACCAGCAAAATAAAACTAAGCCAGTTTGGGTCTTTAAAATTCTGGAAACATGTGGATATGTTCTGGCACCTTCTCTGTGGTGTTTTAAACTTGGGCTTTGTTTGGCTTCAGGACCTGTATGAGGCTGGAGAGAAGAGATGGGGGACAGATGAAGTGAAATTCCTAACTGTTCTCTGTTCCCGGAATCGAAACCACTTGTTGCATGGTAAGGTACTGGCTCCATCTTCCCAAGAAGCTGTTGGAAAGTTAGCGAAAATTGTATTGCCCATAATTAATTGATAATGTTTTCCCCTTTACTTGGTACAAAAACTGATTGTCCTGAACCATCTTAGATGTTTTACCTTGGATGTGTGTGAGTGCAATGATGTGCATGAGGGCCAATTTCTGAAAGATTAATTATGAATAATTAACAGATGTATTCACAGAAGTTTGGCATTCCTGTTTGTAGGAAACTGATCTTCATAGTTAATCTGTTTTATAAAGCAGCTCTAGTTAAATTGAGTTACATAAGAAAAAGTCTTCAGTACATCAGTGAGCACAAAAATAGAAACGTTGGTTGACATTTATTCCTACTTAACACCCAAGTTATAAAACTAATAGAAGTGATCTCGTTAGGGGGTATGTTGCATCAGATGAATAGTGGGTAATTTAAATTTTATTTCCTATGTGTAATGTTTCTAATTGGCTTCTGATAATGCTAGTCCATATAAGGTGCTTCTAACTTCTTTGGGAAAATATATACCATACAATTGTACAATATTTGTTGTCAAGTTTATTTTCTTCTTGCAAGCAGCAATAAGGGTTTACTAAGATATTTCATCTTTTTAATAAGCTCTTTAGGTCTTTATGCTATGTCATAATTTTGTAAGCCCACCGTGCCCTTATAATCACAATTTACAAAACTTGTGGGAAATTTGAGAATGAGTTTGCTAAATTGAAAACAGAGTAATTGAAAATTACAACCCGTTGGGAAGTTGCAGTTATTTCAGATAGTCCACAGTGGGAAGAAACAGGTGATTACTCCTGTTAATAAATGTCTTGGGCTATATACCATCAAATGAACCATATTCTGACTTCCTATTTCTTTGCCTTCATTTGCCTGATTACTAATAACACAAATCTCCCCCTGGTGGAGCTTTTTAAGAACTGCAGGTCCTCGGAAGTCAATTTCATGGAAATATATTTGTAACCAATTTCACTTCCAAGCACAAGTCAGTAGTTGAGTAGTTATAAAATAATCTGCTTGTAAGCCACTGGAAGAAGATTCTTTTAAGCACTGTTTGGATAAGGAAAATTTGATAAGTTTCTTACCAAACAACAAAAATAGTGAGAATTCATAATAACTAAGGTTTTGTTAATTCTCTCTCTTCCCAGTGTAGCACTAAGCATATTATAAGCCTTGTTTGTTGCAGCATCCCAAAGGAGCTGCCATCATTTTCCCTGTTTTACAATGGAAAAGACTGAGGCTTAGAAAATGTGTCCGTTAGATTTTTGTATTCGAAGCAATATACACGGGCTCCCACTTAATTTTTTTTTTTAAGGAAAATAATATAGAATGGGACAAGAGGGAAAATGGAAACTAGTGGTGGCTCGTTGGATGGAAGGGAGAACTAAGCCTCCAAGAAGAACAGAAATCAAGGCTGTTCTGGGGATCTCAGTAGAAGGGGTCGTGGATTTTATTTCTAAGGCAGTTTCCCAAAGTCTGATCTCATGAAAAATGCTGATTCTTGAACCCCTGCTTCAGACTGGTCGACTTAGAGCAACCTGTGAGAGTGACACCCGGGAAGTTTAACGGGTTCCCTGGGTGATTCTTACGTTCTCTGGAGGTAAAGATGACTCCGCGCTTTCGGTTATCCCCATGATCAATTAAAAAATTCCCGGGAGGGTAAGACTGAACGGTTGGGTGAACTGCTTACTCCTGTGGTAGAGCTATGGTGTGTGTTGGGGGACAGGGGTGTCCTTGGGTTGACAGCCCTGTGAGAATCGCACTGTTGGGGGGGCAGACTCCCAAAGAAGGCAATGTTAAGAAGATAAAACAAATATCCAACTAAGAGGGCAACCGAAGTGGAGTCTATGTTCATCACATTCAAAAATACTTGGCAAATGTGATTTTACCTATATGTAGAATCTAATGAGCAAAATTAACTAAGGAAAAATAGAGACAGACTGACTCATAGATAGAGAGCAGGCTGATCGGTGTGGAGGAGGTTGAGGGGCTGGGTTGTGGGGGTGGAGGGATTGAGGACAAAGGGAAAAAGTGTGGTGATTGTGAGGGTGGGGAGGAGAGTGGGGGGAGGTGGATGAGGGTACAGGAGGGATAAATGGTGATGCAAGGAGACTTGACTTGGGGTGGTGAACACACAATACATTGTACAGATGATGTGTTATGGAATTGTGCCCCTGAAACCTGTATAACTTTGCTAACCAGTGTCACCCCAATAAATTCAAAAAAAGGAAAAAACTTGGCAAAAAAGTAAAAAAATGTAGTTATGTCAAAGTCTATTAAAAGATGCAACCAGCTGTTATCAAATGTGACTCAGTTTTAAAGAGATTGAATTGCTCTAGTTTTGATGAGACAAAAGGAAGATGAATATACAAATGATTGCCAAGGCCAAAATTACAAAAAGACACCTTCAGCTTATTAAGGAAAAGAAAGCCAATCTCTCCAACAGTTATATCCATTCCACGTGGGAGAAAACAGGGCTCAGATACGGGAAAGGACTTGCCTGGTTTCCTCCTCTCCTCAGGCCCTTTCCACTTAAATGTATCCTGGGTTTCCACCCAAACTGCTGATTGATTTCCTCTTGAAATATGCCAAAGAATAGGGTGGTCTAGTTAAAAGATGCTTGTTCTCTTCATAAATTTTAGTTTCCCCTATTTTTTTTTATTATTTGTAATTCCATTTTGTTATTGTTTGTAGTGTTTGACGAATACAAAAGGATATCACAGAAGGATATTGAACAGAGTATTAAATCTGAAACATCTGGCAGCTTTGAAGATGCCCTGCTGGCCATAGGTAAGCTGGTAGGAGCTGTCTGTGTTTATAGACTTTTCTCCTTGTTACGAGTTTATAGTCATGGGATGTAGAATTTTTGTTTTTCGGGATAAAAAAAATGTGTTTAAATCACTCATGATGTGATCCAGAATTTAATTTTTTTCATTATATTTTATTGATTATGCTATTATTGTCCTAATTTTTCACCATTTGCCCCCCTCCACCCAGCACCCCCATCTCCCTCAGGCAAGTGCCCCACCATTATTCATGTCCATGGGTCATGCTTACTTTCTTCGGCTACTCCATTTCCTACACTGTACTTTACATCCCCGTGGCTGTTCTGTAACTACCTGTTTGTACTTAATCCTCTCACCTCTTCACCCGTTCCACAACACCTCCCTCCCATCTGGCAAGCATCAAAATGCTCTCCATATCCATAATTCTGTCTCTGTTCTTGTTTGCTTAGTCTGTTTTTTAGATTCAATTGTTGATAGATATGTATTTATTGCCATTTTATTGTTCATAGTTTTGAGCTTCTTCTTTTTCTTAAATAAGTCCCTTTAACATTTCATATAATAATGGATTGGTGATGATCAACTCCTTTAGTTTTTTTCTTGTCTGGGAAGCTCTTTATCTGCCTTTTGATTCTAAATGATAGCCTTGCTGGTAGAGCAATCTTGGCTGTAGGTCCCTGCTCTTCATAACTTTGAATATTTCTTGCCAACCCTTCTAGCCTGCAAAGTTTCTTTTGAGAAATCAGCCAACAGTCTTATAGGAATCCTCCTGTAGGTAATGCCTGCTTTTCTCTTGCTGCTTTTAAGATTCTCTCTTGTACTGGCTCATGTGGCTCAGTGGGTTGAGCATTGAACTGCAAACCAAAAGGTGGCTGGTTTGATTCCCGATCAGGGCACATGCCTGGGTTGTGGACCAGGTTCTAGGTTGGGGGCATGCAAGAGGTAACCAATGGATGTTTCTATCACACATCAATGTTTCTCTCCCTTTCTTTCTCCCTCCCTTACCCTCTCTCTAAAAATAAATAAATAAATAATCTTTAAAAGAAAAAGATCCTCTCTTTATCTTTAACCTTTAGCAATTTAATTTTGATGTATCTTGGAGTGGGCTTCTTTGTATCCATCTTGTTTGGGACTCTCTGTGCTTCCTGGACTTGCATGTCTATTTCTTTCACTAAATTAGGGAAGTTTTCTTTCATTATTTTTTCAAATAGATTTCCAGTTTCTTGCTTTTCCTCTTCTCCTTCTGGCACCCCTATGATGTGAATTTTTGGACTGTTTGAAGTTGTCCCAGAGGCTGCTTATGCTCCCCTCATTTTTTTTTATTCTTTTTTCTCTTCTTGTTCTGATTGGTTGTTTTTTGCTTCTTTATGTTTCAAATCATTGATTTGATTCTCAGCTTCATCAATTATACTGTTGTTTCCCTGTAAATTGTTCTTTATTTCAATTAGTGTATCCTTTGTTTCTGACTGGGTCTTTTTTATGCTGTTGAGGTCCTCCCTACGTTCCTTGAGCATCTTTATAACCAGTGTTTTGAACTCTGCATCTAATAGATTGCTTCTCTCCATTTTGTTTAGTTCTTTTTCTGGTATTTTTATCTGTCCTTTCATTTGGGCCATGTTTCTTTGTCTCTCCATTTTGGCATACTCCCTGTGTTTGTTTCTGTGTATTAGGTAGAGCTGCTATGACTTCATGTCTTGGTAGTGTGTCCTAATGTAGTAGGTGTCCTGTAGAGTCTAATGGCACAGCTTCCCCTATCACCCAAGCTGGGTACTTGAGGCATGCCCTTCATGTTGGCTGAGTACACCCTCCTCTTGTAGTTGAGCCTTGATTGCTGTTCGTAGATCAATGGGAGGAATTTACCCAGACCAGTCAACTGCAAGAATTGATGTGACCACTGACCACCATCCTCCACCCTCTGTGGAGGACCAGCTTAAGAGGGCAGAGTGGTGGTGCTCTGACATGATCTGTAGCTATCCACTGGGTATGCAGCCTCTGGGGTTACCTGGTAGTGCAGGCCAAGGTCAGCCCCTACCTGTGTTTTGACTTGGACCACCCCACCTGAGCTATAAATCAACCTGAGATGGCTTCTACTTGTGCTGGGCTTAGAGATTCCCATTCCAAGCCAAGCTGAGAATCTAGGCTGGTTGCTGCAAGTGCCAGGCCTGAGGACACTTAGCAAGAGGTGTGGAGGCTAGGGGCTCACTGAGATCGGCCGTTGCTTGTTTTAGAGGATTCAGAAGTTATGAAGCATCAGCCATTTATATGGAAAAGTGCCTTGGGTGGCCGGTATGCTGGGTGGGATGGAGTGTCTGGGGATCTCTAAGGCAGTGCAAACAGTGTTAGCCAGGTTGATAGAGTCCCAGATACAGCTCTGTGGCTCTGTGGGTAGAGGGTTCAGAAAAGGGACAACAGCCCCTGCCCACCTTTCTGTCTGGGAGAAAGCTGTCCCCCAGCTCTTGTCTTGATACCAGACACTTCAATTTCTCCCTGTATGTTACTGATGCCTTTCGAGCTGCCACCCCGGTGCTGGAGCTCAGAAGGAGTGAGTCTGATTAAGTTCATGTGGAACTGCTTAGGATTCCAGCAGTTTCTTCCAGTGACTGAATCCCCACTGGTTTTTGCAGCCAGAAGTTATGGAGACTTATCTTCCTGGCACTGAAATGCTGGGCTGGGGGACCTGGTGTGGGGCTGGGACTCCTTGCTCCCAAGATACTGCTTCCAAATTTTTATCCACCACATGTGTATGAGGGACCAGCCCATTCCACATCTTTGCTCCTCCTACCAGTCTGGATGGATGTGTTTTCTTTAATTTGGCAGTTGTCAGACTTCCATTTAATTTCATTTCTGACAGTTCTGAGTGATGGTTGTTCTATATTTTAGTTGTAATTTTGACGTGGTTGTGTGAGGAGACAAGCCGTGTTTACCTATGCTGCCACCTTGACCGGAAGTGGTGATCCAGAATTTTAAACAAGAAATATTCTGTACTACCTGGTTGTTATTGTACCATGTGTCTTTATATAGTTTATTTGCTCTGTGCCTGTATATTTCAGGATACAGAAGATAATCCTATACTAGCTGCATCTTATAGGTCTAGGAATCGTTAGAACAAATAACTTCATATGGTAGAGATGGTAATCATTTTTAAACTAGGTGCTGCCTATTTCTTTAATGGCCTTTATTAGTTACTTCTCCAGGAACTTGACAATAAATTAAGAGTACTTCCCATCTGTGAAAGTGCTTTCAGCATAGCCTGTGTTCATAAAACCTTGCTGGCTAAAATTTTTCTGACAAAGAGATGGTACTTCTTGTTTTGTAGACACAGAGGGAACAGCTGTCATATTTTTCTCATAGATTTTATCTGTAATCTTTTCATTTCTTTTTTTATTTCTTGACAGTAAAGTGCATGAGGAACAAATCTGCATATTTTGCTGAAAGGCTTTACAAATCTATGAAGGTAAAAGGCTTCTTTTTAGCATTTGAATGACTCTGATGTGTCTTGTGTCCAAATTAGACAAAATCAGTCTGACATATTCAGTTCAATTCATTTACTACTTTACTGAGTGCCTGCTAATAATAATACTAGGCAATACTGACTACCGATGTGTGATCATTTTTCGTAATCCTTCATACACATAGATTAGTTTTGTCCCCACAATAGCCACATGGAGCATGTACTTTTATCAACCTCCATTTTACAGATGAGAAAACTGAGGCATAGAGAGGATATGCCATTTGCCCCGGTTCCTCGGCGAAGAAATCATGGAGCAAGGATGCAAACACTGGCAGGCTTTAGAGCTCGAGATTCTAACCATGCATTGTACTCTGTGCCAGTACCTTACTGGAAACCATGGGCAATGCAGGAAAGATCAAAGTGTAGTCTTTGCTCTCAGAGAACTTTCTAGCTTTGAGGGGAAGGCAGGTATCTGCAAAACACCAGTAAAACAAAATAGAACGCAAGACAGTAGTAAAGGGTCCACATATTATAGGAATACAGAGAATAGGGAATTTTTTTCAAACATTTGTTCATTTATGAGGTATAGATCAGAAAAGAATATATAAAGAAGTTGTTAATGTTTGAGCAGGACCTTAAAGGAAGTTTTCCGTGGGAGGGTTTTACAGGGGAGGAAAGGATGATGTGATGTGAGGGGAGGAATCATTGCAAGTGAGGTTTGCAGGCTGGAAAACACAGGTGTGTCTCTAGAGCGGCAGAGAGTTCTCCTTCCGGAACACAGAGTATTGGAAAGGTCAGTTGGTGAAAGCCTTGAACTCCATGGTGAGGAGCAATGCTCTGCATACCTCTCAGGTTGTGGCATGAAGAACTTCGTAAGAAGAGTCGTGCGTAGTCTTGCCCTGACAGATGGAAGCAGAGTGCTATCTGGAAACCACTGGACTTTGATGTGCTGGGATCTTGTTTTCTTCCCTAGGGCTTGGGCACCGATGATGACACCCTTATCAGGGTGATGGTTTCTCGAGCAGAGATTGACATGTTGGACATTCGGGCAAACTTCAAGAGGCTCTATGGAAAGTCTCTGTACTCCTTCATCAAGGTAGGGAGTCTTGCCCTGGCCCGGGGGAAAGCTCTGAAGAAAGGATGGGGTTCTGGCCTAGGTATTTAGATATTTCTTATCCTCTCCTTGGCAGAAATCATTCCTTTAAAAGATGGTATTCTAAGTCAGATATTTCCAGTGTCTTTCCTTTCACACAGATGTTTACATCTGTGCTCGGTTCAAAGCTAGAAATGTGTGCATTGTCAATATACTAGTTATTTCATGTTGACCCCAGACACAGAAAAATTATATTTTATGAATACTTTCAAGAGCACAATTTCTCTGTCCAACTGCTTACAAGGAAAGATAAGAAACTGAATCAGTCCTCCAGAATCCTATCCAGGGCCAGCTGAGGACTACTGAAACTATGGGAAAGCGTGGTCACTATCCGGGGTTGCTGTTCTTTACCTGGCACCAGGCTTCTAGGCAGGCTGACATGGCATGGTAGGGACGAGAAATGAGTCACATCCCTAAAACTCTGTCATTTCGTAGATTTTGCTTTTTGAGGATTATGAGACCATGAATACGAAGTCTAGACCCCTTTCCCTAGAAGCTGGTTTTGCGTGCACAGCAAATTTCAAATCAGGATATGATCTGTGAATTGAATGTTCTGAATCCCTCTGAGAGCTTGGAGAGGTACAACTATTGGGTGATTAGAGCTGCAGATTTTCAGGGTGGCATTGTCTGTGCAGCCCATCGGGGACTTCACTTTGCAGAGCTGAGACATAGCTAGCCGTAAATAAAGTCATTGGAAGAGTAATAGAGGATCATAGATGAAGTTATGGAAAAATATATTTGTGACATATAAATATAGGGTTAGTATCCCTATATTAAGAGCTTCTAAAAATCACTAAAGAAAAACAAAACTGGGAAAGGATATTAAATGTACACTTCATGAAAGATGGAATGGCCAGTTTATTAATTGCACTAATATTCAATGAGTTGCAAATAAAAAATAATTTTTTACCTAATAACCTTCACAAAATTTAAAGAGTTCCTAACCAGCATTGGGAAGAGCTTGGGGAAAACTCACCATCTCTTATGGAAGGACTATAAACTGGTCTAACTTTGGCAATAACTGAATTTACACTAAGTATTATATTTTATTTTTTTCTTTTTTTTTTTAAGATTTTATTTCTTTATTTTTTAGAGAGAGGGGAAGGGAGGGAGAAAGAGAGGGAGAGAAACAGCAATGTATGGTTGCTTCTCACATGGCCCTCACTGGGGACCTGGCCCGCAACCCAGGCATGTACACTGACTGGGAATTGAACCGGGACCCTTTGGTTCCCAGCCCGCACTCAATCCACTGAGCTACACCAGCCAGGGTTAAGTATTATATTTTCATTGTAGCATTATTATGTTATTTATATTCTTTTATATTATTTATACTTGAATAAATACTATGGCATACTTTTATAGTATATAAGTTATTACATATTTTTATTTGTATTAACCCATGGGAGATGACTTAAATTACAGAAAATCCATGCAACGTAATACTATGCAGACACTGAAATGATGTAGTACAAAAATACAGGACGGGGCAAAAGTAGGTTTACAGTTGTGAGTACACAAAACACAGCTTATTCTTACATTATTATTTATTAATTATTGTATTACTTTCCATATGGACAACTGTAAACCTACTTTTGCCCCGTCCTGTATTGATTGGCCTGGGGAAACATCATTATAAATCAATTTATATTACATGTTTGTGTATATATATATATATATAAATATATATGTGTGTATACACACACACCACTCTGGAAAAGATTAAAAATAAGGAATACATTGTTCATTCAAAGAGCATAATAGAAATATAAAATATGTAAATAATAGAAAACATGAGAGAAATAAGGTAAAAATGTAAATTACAATAAAAATAAGTGAATTCTCAGGTAAGATAAAAATATAAAATTCAACTCCATGCCATTTATAAGGAACAACTATAATACAGTGACATGTAAGAAGCATATAAAAAGGTCAGGGAAGCCCTGGCTGGTGTAGCTCAGTGGATTGAGTGCGGGCTGGGAACCAAAGGGTCCCGGTTCAATTCCCAGTCAGGGCACACGCCTGGGTTGCGGGCCAGGTCCCCAGTGAGGGCCATGTGAGAAGCAACCATACATTGCTGTTTCTCTCCCTCTCTTTCTCCCTCCCACCTCCTCTCTCTAAAAATAAAGAAATAAAATCTTAAAAAAAAAAAGTAAAATAAAAAAAAGGTCAGGGAAAAGAACATTTGACAATCACAAAAAAGAAAGTAAGGATTATACTATAAGTAAAAAAAGAATTTTGAGAAGAAAAAGCCCTGACCAAGAGAAAGCGCATCACTTTATACTGATACAGGCAATGATTCACAACAGAGATTAAATTCTCATGAAACTTCAGGTGCCAAATAGTATTGCATTCAAATATATGACTAAGAAATTTGAGGCTCCAAAAGAAGACATTAATGAAAATACTATGCAAGGGAGACTTTAACATATCCCTGTTTTTTGGCAGAGTAATGAGGCAAAGTATAAACAAGAATATATTAAATTTATTTTAATAGATGTAAATTAAACGTTGAACCCTATAAACACAGATTCCATTTTTGTAGTGCCCATGAAGCACTAACAAAAATTGATCTATTAATTAGACGATAAAATTTCTACGTAGAAATTACACCACCTCTGGAAGGCTATTTTGCAACCCATATCAAAAGGCTTAAGAAAATACATGATCATTAACTCAGTAATTCCCATTTTATGAAAATTAATCTTGAGAAAAACATCAAAAAATTCATAAAAATTTAACTATAATGTGCTTATTACAAAAATTTAACTATAACATGCTTATTGTACTATTTATACTAGCACAAAATTGGAAACTATAAATATCCAACAATGGGGGTGATCAAATAAATTATTTTATCTATGTAGAATGGAATACTTTACGGTGATCATTGAAGAACGATGTTGTAGAAGGATATTTAATAAATTAAAATAGAGAAGTATTCAGGCTGTATTAAGTAAAATATCAGAATACAGAATACTACAGTCCCATACCATAGGAAACTACATGCATAGAAAAAAGTCTGGAAGGATATGCACAAACCAAAATGTTAAGAATAATCATCTCTAGATGGTAGAATTATGGATGATTTTTTAAAAAGATTTTATTTATTTACTTTTGGAGAGAGGGGAGAAGGGAGAAAGAAAGGGAGGGAAACATCAGTATGTGGTTGCCTCTCATGTGCCCCCCACTTGGGACCTGGCCCACAACCCAGGCATGTGCCCTGACTGGGAATCAAACCGGCAACCCTTTGCTTCACAGTCTGGCACTCAATCCACTGAGCCACACCAGCCTGGGTAAATTATGGATGATTTTTATGTTCTTCTTTTATGTCTTTATTTTCTCCATTGAACAAGTATTAGTTTTGTAATAATAAAGAACAAATATTATTTTTAAAAACCCTGAGAAAAATCCAGACAAGCTTTACAAAGTTAACCTAGATGACTTTGAGCTGTGTATTCTATTTTAAAGCCCATTTATCTGACTGTAACTTTGCTTCCTTGTCCTCAGGGTGACACATCTGGAGACTACAGGAAGGTCCTGCTTATTCTCTGTGGAGGAGATGATTAAAATAAAATCCTGGAAAGATAAGAGGATTCCCAAAACCTTGATGTTTTTTAACTTCATTTTTCTACACTGCTATTAGCATTATCTAAGATGCTTATTTCCAAATTAAAATGCCTACAGATGCTTCCTAGGATATAGACTGCCTTATTATTCACCTATAATTATAACTCATGATGCTTTAAAGCTGTACTTGCATTTCAAAGCTTATAAAATCTAAAAGGAGATTTAAAATTAGAAATAATAATATACTCCATGCTTTTAATAGATGGCTTCTTTATTTATATTTCACAGAAATTGGAATATATTAAATTATTTCATATTTTCTTCTTGGTGAAAATCTGTTAAAATGGAGGACTGGAAGACTGTTCTAAAATCAATTTTCTTTCCTAATTTTATTTTTAGAATGGCTAGTAATTTCTTGATTTGAAATTGTGAGCCTCTAGTTAGTAAGACAATCTGTCTAATTTGCTATTTCACATAGTCATAGTTTGAAAGCATCCACAAATGTCCTTTGTTTAGGTTCTGTTGATGATCTTTATAGCATTAGGTGATCTTTGATGAGTTTGATGTGACATACTTCTTCCATCATATCTTATGTTAAGATCACTCACTCTCTCCAAGTTGAAGTATACCAAAATCACCAAGTTGTCTGAACAAATTAAATTCTAACTGTGGTTATACAAATCATATGTCTGGTTACCAAACATAAATGCTGAACATTCCACAATATCATGGTTAATATCTTGATCCAGCTTGAAGATGAATATAATGCTCTGAATTTTAACTTAAATTTCTTTGTGCTAAAAATAATTTTTAAATCATATTGGATTTTGTTGATTTGTAGTACTTTACATTTGCACTGTGCCTTTCAACTTTAGAATTGTTCTGAAGTGTGTTTGGGTTTAATTCAAAAGTTCAGTTTGTATGCATCATGGAAAAATAATTTTAATAAAACATGGTATCTTTAAAAAGAAGCATATTCTTTATCTGATTTTTTAAGTATTTTTATTGATTATGCTATTACAGTTTTCCCAATTTGTTCTCCCTTTATCCCCCCTCTGATCTGCACCCCTAACCTTCCAGCATTCCACCCCATTAGTTCATGTCCATGGGTTGTACATATAAGTTCTTTGAGTCTTCTGTTTCCTATACCTTTTTTATCTTTCCTCATCTATTTTATGCCTATTAATTATGCTTCTTCTTCCCTGTACCTTTTCCCTATTCTCCCCTTCCCCCTCCCCACTGAAATCCCTCCATGTGATGTCCATTTCTCTGGTTATGTTCCTGTTCTAGTTGTTTGCTTAGTTTTTGTTTTCATTGTTTTTCTTTTCTTTTAGGTTCATTTGTTGATAGTTGTGAGTTTGTAGTCATTTTACTGTTCGTATTTTTGCTCTTCTTTTTCTTAGATAGGTCTCTTTAACATTTCATATAATAATTAATGGCTTCGTGATGATGAACTCCTATAACTTGACCTTATCTGAGAAGCACTTTATCTGCCCTTCCATTCTAAATGAAAGCTTTGCTGGGTAGGGTAATCTTGGATGTAGGTCCTTGCCTTTCATGACACTGAATACTTCTTTCCAACCCCTTCTTGCCTGCAAGGTTTCTTTTGAGAAATCAGCTGATAGCCTTATGGGCACTCCTTTGTAGGTAAATGTCTCCTTTCCCCTTGCTGCTTTCAGGATTTTTTCTTTATATTTAATCTTGGGTAACTTAATGATGATGTGCCTTGGTGTGTTCCTCTCTGGGCCTAACTTCTTTGGGACTCTCTGGGCTTCCTGGACTTCCTGGAAGTCTGTTTCCTTTGCCAGATTGGGGAAGTTTTCCTTCATTATTTGTTCAAATAAGTTTTCAATTTCTTGCTGTTGTTCTTCTCCTTCTGGTACCCCTATAATTCAGATATTGGAGCATTTCAGGTTGTCCCAAAGCTTTGTAAGACTCTCTTCATTTTGTTGAATTCTTGTTTCTTCATTCTGTTCCTATTAGATGTTTATTTTTTCCTTTTGTTCCAAATCATTGCTTTGAGTCCTGGTTTCCTTCCTGTCACTGTTGGTTCCTGAATATTTTGCTTTATTTCATTTTGGGTGTCTTTCATTTGTTTTTCATTTTTTGACCAAGCTCAATCAGATCTGTGAGCGTTTTGATTACCAGGCCTTTAAATTCTCCATCAGATAGGTTGGCTATGTCCTCATGGTTTAGTTCTCTTTCTGAGGTTATGCTCTGTTCTTTCATTTGGGCCATATTTCTTTGTCTTGGCTCAGCTGATAAGTTGTAAGGGGGCAGGGCCTTAGGTATTCCCCCAGGCAGGGCAACCCTCTTGCTGGCTGTGGGGGAGGCGCCAGAGGGGGAACATTGCAGCTCACCTGCTTGTCCCTAGTGCACTTTCCGTCGAACCCCTGTGTGACACTGGGAGTTTCTCCCTATGTAACAGCCACCATATCAACTCTGAGTCTCAGTTACCCTTCAAGTTAGCCCCGCCCTCACAGCCCGCTGCCTTGCTGCAGCCAGCCCCACCCCCAAGGTCTGCTGGCTAGTGTGGTTTTTCTCTGCCAGCTGGCCCATGTGGTCAGCAGCCTTACAGATCTGATTGTTCTGATTGATTTTTTTTTTTTTTTTTAATTCCTTGGTTGTCAGAGTTCCATGCAGTTTGACTTTCTGGCGCTTCTGGTTGTTTATTGATTTTAGATTGGTTGTTATCCTCCTTTTGGTTGTGTGAGGAAGCTAAGGGTTTCTACCTGTGCCTCCATCTTGGCCAGAACTCTCTTTATCTGATTTGTTTTGCTTGTGAGTTTTTTCATCCTGGACCCTGAAAGGTATTTTTGAAGGACCTGTATTACTCAGTTTCCATTAGGAACTACAACATTAAACAAAAATAACATATTTAGCCTTATGTGAACCTACTGCTGTAAAACTAATGTTCACATATACTAAACAGTGTTACTACTTAATGATATAAAATAATTTATTCTCTGAAAATGAGTGATGCTCTCCATTTTAAGTAGAACATACATATTAAATAAGAATACTTGTCTTCTTTGTTCTATACTATCTATTGTATATTGTTGGATGAAATATCAGGATTTGTTTTTCAGTTTGTCTCTACTTGCTTATTACAATGCTCAAGCAATTGGTGAAAGCTATTTACATGAATAGTTGGTAATTCTAGTTAATTAGAGGAAAACGTACTGCTGCTTTGATTCTTACCCAAAAGAGAATGGAATTTCCAAATAACTTTATTTGGTTTGGGGAGCATTACAATTCTTTGGTAGTTTATTTTTAGTTTTTTAATTTTTGATTTTTAGAGAGAGGGGAAGGGAAGGAGAAAGAGAGGGAGAGGAAACAAGGATTGAGAGAGCAACATCTATTGGTTTGCCTTTTGTGTGTGCCCGAACTGGGACTGAACCAGCAACCAAGCATGTGCCCTGACCAGGAATCAAAACAGTGACCTTTCAGTTTGTAGGATGACACCCAACCAACTGAACCACACTGGCCGAGGCATTTATCTTTAAATTGCATATGACTTAGCCAAAATTTTACTTATTTTTATTATATTTTATTGATTATACTATTTCTGTTGTCCTGATTTTTCCTTCCTTGCCCCCCACCCCCCAACCCAGCTCCCTCAGGAAATCCTCCCACTGTTATGTCCATGGGTCATGCCTGTAAGTTCTTTGTCTACTCCATTTCCTATACTGCTCTGTGCATCCCCATGGCTACTCTGTACCTACCTATTTGTACTTCTTAATCTCCTCATCTCTTCACCCACTCTCCCTTTCTCCCCTCACTCTGGCAACCATCTGGTAACTAACTTCTTTTCTCTTGCTGCTTTTAAGAGTCTCTCTTTATCTTTAATCTTTGGCCTTTTAATTATGATGTATCTTGGTGTAAGCTCTTTGTATCCATCATAATTGGAATTCTCTGTGCTTCCTGGACTTGCATGTCTCTTTTCTTCACCAAATTAGGGAAGTTCTCTTTCACTATTTTTTTCAGATAGATTTCCAATTTCTTGCTCTGTCTCTTCTCCTTCTGGCACACCTGTGATGCAAATTTTGGTACACTTGAAGTGATCCCAGAGGCTGTTTATACTGTCCTCATTGTTTTGGATTCTTTTTTATTCTTGTTGTTCTGACTGGTGGTTTTTTGCTTCCTTATGTTCCAGATCATTGATTTGATTCTCGATTTCATTCATTCTACTGTTGTTTCTCTGTAAATTGTACTTTATTTCAATTAATGTATTCTTTGTTTCTGACTGGGTCTTTTTTATGCTGCTGAAGTCCTCACCAAGCTCCTTGAGAATCCTTATAAACAGTGTTTTGAACTCTGTATCTGATAGATTGCTTATCTCATTTCATCTAGCTCTTTGTCTGGAGTTTTGATCTGTTCTTTCACTTGGGCCATGTCTCTTTGTCTCCTCATTTTGGCAGCCTCCCTGTGTTTGTTCCTGTGTATTAGGTAGAGCTGCTTCGATTCCGTGTCTTGGTAGTGTGGCCTAATGTTGTAGGTGTCCCATAGGGTCCAGTGGCACAACTTCCCCTATCACCCAAGGGCGTACTGTAGGTGACATTTGTGTCAGCTGAGTACACCCTCCTCTTGTAGTTGAGCTTTGGTTGCTGTTGGCAGATCAGTGGGCAGGATTTACCCAGGCCAGTCAGCTGCAAGAATGGGCTGTGACCACTTATTGCCTTCCATGGAGGATCAGCTGACTTAGCCAAAATTCTAAAACAAATTGCAATTGTTGACCAGAAGCTTTCTGGAGGGCAATGTAAAGCTGCCCTGAAGAAATGTTTTATATTGAACATGGGTGATATAACACAAAGTGGGGCAAAAGTAGGTTCACCGTGTGATTACACGAAACAGTTTATTGTTATATTATTCTTTATTAATTATTGTATTATTTTCCATATGAACAACTGTAAACCTACCTTTGCCCCACACTGTGTAATTGTGAAGCAACTTTATTTTTCTCTCCCACACCCCATTTACATTTATTTATTGGGCCTAATTCTTGTCCTGTCTTTAGATGAAAATTCAGACAGAGGATAGAGTCATAAGTCTTTTGGTCACTCTTAGGTTATAAAAAGTCCTACTGTGTAGTTCCTTAAGGTCATAGAACAGTGTCATTTCCATAATCAATATGTCCAGTCAAAATTAAACTTGATTTATAGTTGAGGTTTCTTCCCTCATTCAGCTCTAGCCTACTGCTAGCTGTTGGGGAAGGGGTATGGTAGGCTTCTGTGTCCACCTAGGCTTCTTTCCATACCCTACTCCCCACTCCCTGAGCCCCCAGCCTTGCCAGGGTTATAGTAGAAGTGTGGACATAAGGGAAAAGAAAAGTTCTTACCTGACTACTCTGGCATTGATGGTCAGTGCTGTGTGATGTTGGCAGATGTTTAAAGCTGATTTTTGTGGACATTCTTTTAGGTTCTTTTATCATCCCCATCACTAGGGAACTACTCATCTTTGGTTCTTTCGGCAAGGCAAATGCAGTTCTCCTTTTTCAGCGTTTAGGAATTCGATGGTACCTTCAGGTTCTCTGTGCTGAAAAGTTTGTCCTTCCACCCAGGCCTCTTGCACAGGCTCTAAGATGATCCCATGCTGCATATCTTATGGTGGCTCACACTTGCACATCCTTTGTGTTGACAAATTCTGGGCATGCAGGCTGATCCCCTTGTAGCTATCATTCTCTGTTCCTTCTCTAGCCCCTCCTTCAAGCTGCCCCAGCCAGCCTTTCTCAGTTAAGATTTCTCAGGATAAGATACCAGTCGATTGGGCCCCAAAACTACATATATTATTGGTGCAATCATTTCAGAGAGCAATTCACCTACAGTTAATAAAGTTGAAAGTTCCCAGCAAATTCACTTCTGGGGATCTGCTTGGTGAATCTCTTGCATGTGTTGTACATTGCTGCTCTACGAGAGCAATAAAGTAGGAAAACTCCTAACTCCTTCAGTAAGGGAAAAAATAAACTACGGGTTAGTCACACAATGAGCAGCGAAAATAGTTTTAACTAGAGATTTGTCAATTGGACAATTCTCAAAAGTATAATTTTGAGAGAAGAGAAAGGTATAGAATGATAGGTATAATTCCATTTAATAACATGTCTACATGTGCAAAAGAAAACACAGTTAATGTGTGTGTGTATAAGAACATGCATGGGAATAATGTTACACACCATTCTCAAGATAGTGGTCACTATAGGAGAGGGAGAGACAAACTGAAGTGGAAAGAAAGCTTCTACCTATCTATATTCTATTTAAAAGAATGAATCAAAGCAAGTATAATTAAGTTTTTGTTAAAAGTTGTTATCATAATTGTGGTGGGTCCATGGGTATTTATCATATTACTCTGAGTAATTCTTTATAAATATTTTATTTAAAAAGTAGCAGGAGGGAGTCAGGGGGTGAAAGTCCAGGGTCCGTAGCAAGGGCTGCCCACTCTAGGCAGACACCTGTAATATTTATTCAGATACCTGTAAATTTTGCTCTGGCCTCCAGAAGACACTTAGCCTTGACAGCCCCAGTTCAGAACCTATTCAGACGTCCCAATGCTGCTGGGTGGAAAGGAAAGTGCAGGGATCGTTTGCCATAATCCATCTGGGAAGCCTTGAGTTGATATTTAAGAATCCAAGGACCTAGCACTCTAAAACTCACATTCTAGGTCCTCTTCCCTCGGAAAGGCAGGCCCCGCCCCCGCAGGGTGCTACCCCCAGCACGTGGTGATTCCCCCAAGGAAGAGCTCAAACAGTACCGTCTTTTTTTCCCCCTAACTTAGCACAAGGCCCAGTAGACCTCTGGAGCTCAAATAACTTTTGCAGAAAGTATGAATGAGTTGCAATTCCCAGTCTCGTTAACAAACGGGGTGTGTGAAATAGTGCTAAACGCAAGGTAGGCCCCCAAATTAAGGCGGGTATGAGATACTGGCAGACCACAGCACCAGCCTGCACCCACGATTCATCCTTCTCCCCACCATCGCGTTCTGCAATAGCTTCACCCGCCACGCACACCCACCTTTCCCCGCCCCTTCCGGAGGCTCGCCGTGCGCATGCGCCATCCGGTCCGCGCTTATTTGCGAAAGCGAGGGGGCAAGGTCCTGTAGTCCGGAGACACCGCGAGGATAGAAGCTGCGGGTGGGGCAGTGGATGGAGGCGGTGGCGTCCGCGGCAACGGTTGGGGTTGTGGGTGAGAAAGTAGCTGTATAGGCACCTAGAGACCGACGGCAGCGGCAGCGGGGACTGCATGGCGGGAGACCGGGTCTGCTGGGTTCCCTGAGGTGCGCTCCCTGATACCCCGGGGAGCCGTAGCCCATGGGCTCGCTGAGCAGCCGAGTGCTGCGCCAACCGGGGCGAACCCGTGCCCAGCAGGAGCCGGGTTCCGGGACAGGGGGCTCGGGCAGGAGGCCGGAGACTGGCGGCGACGCGGCTGGCCAGGGCTTCTGTTACTGCTCCGGCAGCCGCAAGCGCAAGCGGAGCAGCGGGGCCCTCTGCTACTGTCACCCCGACTCCGAGACGGACGAGGATGAGGAGGAAGGGGACGAGCAGCAGCGGCTCCTCAACACCCCTCGAAGGTACGTGGTGGGACGCGCCCGCACCTGTTGGGCGGCTTCGGCGGCCTGGCCAGGGGACTAGCCTGGCGTCCGGCGTGCTTGGGGGGTTGCAGCGCTCTCCCAGCCTGTGAAGAGCCGACGTGTCCTTGACAAGGTAAATGTAGGAGCCGGTTCGATGCAGGGTGGTTGGGGAGCACCTTGGGAGACGCTTGGTATTCTGGATTAGAAACCACAGACGCTGCCAGGATGATGTTATGGCCCCAAGATGAGACTCAGAAACGCCAAGCCGAAGCTTGCGTCTCATTAAATCTTAGACACGACTGGCTGGCCGGCCTTCCGTGATACATCTTTGTCCTTTCCGAGTGGGTGGCAGTAGGATAAGTTGTTTTGCATCCGGCTGCCTTAAATGGTACAGACGAGTAAATTTAGTCTGAGATGGGCACTCCCATTGTCGTCCACTCAGCGTCGCGGAAGTGATTACAGTTCTTAACTGTAAAGGTGAAGTTTTATCAATAGTGTACCTATGTTCCTTAGTAGGAACAGTCTTTTAACGTCTCTAGTACTTGAACATACACTGTGGATATGTGCTGCAGCTTGCTCAACCTTTTTTCAAAGAGTTGAAACAACCAGGATATTTACTTGTGAACTAGAATGAGTTTCTAAGTAGAATGTGTTTTCACATAAACAATCTGGTTGGTCTGGGTTTTTTTTTCTAATTTAATTTTTATTTTTTATTTTAGAGAGAGGGGTAGAGAGGGAGAAAGAGGAAGAGAAACATCGATGTGAGAGAGAAACAGGATCAATTGCTATCATACTGAACCCACAACCCAGGCATGTGCCCCACTAGGAATCCTGGGTGACCTTTGGTTT
>PVJI01003864.1:0-117250 GCA_004026765.1 Micronycteris hirsuta | reverse complement strand
AAATAAATAAATCTTAAAAAAATAAATAAATACAATCTTTTAAAAAATCAAGTTAGATTCAGATAACAAAACTGACTAGATGCTTGGATATGCCAGGCACTGCCCTTCCTAAATCTTCGCACACTTCATAATGTTACCGGACAGGGACCGACCCGGAGCAGGCCTGCCTGGGCCCACCTGTAGTGTGGGGGTTCCTGACCATGGAGCATTGTTCAGTGAGAAATCTCCAACAGAAAACTTCACAAACCACTTTTGACACGTTTGATCAGTCACGTTTGATCTTCTCCACACACTGCACAAATCCTTTTTTTGTGTTTCAGTTGTGTTTTCACCTTTCTTGAAATAATAAAGCATAATATGCTGAAAATGTTGCATATTTTTGGCCACACAAAAGTTCACCAATTTCGATGTCTTTTTTTAATTTATTTTATTTTATTTTTTTTAAAGATTTTATTTATTTATTTTTAGAGAATGGAGAAGAGAGGGAAAAAGAGCAATGTATGGTTGCCGCTCACATGGCCTTCACTGGGGACCCGGCCTGCAACCCAGGCATGTGCCCCGACTGGGAATCGAACCGGGACCCTCTGGTTCCCAGCCCGCGCTCAATCCACTGAGCTACACCAGCCGGGCCCATAATTTATTTTTTTTTAAGATTTTATTTATTTTTAGAGAGGAGAAAGGAAGGGGAAAGAGAGGGAGAGAAACAGCAATGTATGGTTGTCTCTCACATGGCCCTCACTGGGGGCCTGGCCTGCAACCCAGGCATGTGCCCTGACTGGGAATCAAACCTGGACCCTTTGGTTCCCAGCCCCCGCTCAGTCCACTGAGCTACACCAGCCAGGTCTTGGTGTCTTTTTTTAAATGCATGTTGATGTGACAGCTGTCACAATACAATTGAACAAATGAAGTTGAAGACAACTAAGCGCTACTACAGTTATCTTACAGAAAAAAAAAATTGCCAATCCAATAGATCTGATTATCAACTTCCATCTTTTTCCCATTCAAATATTGTTGTTGTTTTTTTTTTTTAAGCTATTAGTTATTTTCTTGGTAGGGGAAGGCTACGCTATTTTCTTGAATTCTTCCTATTACCAAGTCACTTTTGAAATGTTTTTATTCTGGGTTTAGGATTGTTAATTAACTTATTTACAACCAATAAGCAGTGCATCTCCAAAATCAGAAAACTTAACCAAGGGACAAACATGCTTTATTTTAACTCTGCCCCGCGCGAAAACGACCTATAACTAGGGGGATTTATGGCAAGTAAATCTTTTGCCGGGAGCCCAGAGAAGGACGCAACATCGGGCGGTAAGGTTTGGCAATGGCCACGTTGGACTGAATGGGTCCGGAACTCTTTCGCCCGCCTCCAGTGGAGCTAACATGGAGGGTATGTGACCGCCCTGCGGGGCAATCGATTTGGCCAGTTCAAGGCGGACCGGAAGTCCGTCACCCTGACTCCCCTCCCCTTTCCGGAAGTGATGCATAGTGGGGTTGCCGGAAGAAGTGGCGAAGTTACTTTTGAGAGGACCGGAGCGGCGGCGGTGTGCCAGGGAATACAGAGGAGGAGAACGAGAAGCAGAGCAAGGGGACGGAGGCCAGGTGCATCCGAGTGTGGGGCGACGCGGGAGGAAGCCCAAACCCGGGGCTTCCCGGAGTTCCCAGCGCTCTTCTGCTCAGCCCCTTCTCTCCTCCTTCCTTTCCGTAGCTCGCGTCGCCCCCGGCTGTTTCCAGGGCAACGGGAGTAGGAGACCCCGCGAGAGACCGCCCACGAGACCCTCGCGCGCAGCCATGAGCCCCGCCCCCCACTGGTGTTCGGAGAGGGGCGGGATCTGGAGCGAGGTGTGGGGGCGGAGCATGATGGGAGGAGATGGGGCGGGATCTGGGGGGGAAGGGTACAGATGGAGCGGGGCGAAGTGGTCGGAGGGCGCGTAAGGGGAGGAGTGAGGGTGGAACCTGTAAGGGACTGGGAGGGACCTAGGTGGAAAAGATAGGGGCGGAGCATAAAACGAGGAGGCGGGGACAGAAAGATAGTTTTGCTTCCTTAGTAGCGATGGGATGGAGTGGGAGTTGGTGGGGTGAAACTTAGTGGGAAGGAAAAAGTGAGCGCAGAGCAGGATCGAAGTAGAAGGGGCAGCGCCTGGAAAGGTCAGGTGGGCGGAGCCTACGGAGTGGGAAATCAGGAGGAGGGCGTGGCTTGAAGCCAAGCTATGGCTGTTCTGGAACAGAAGGGGCGGGCCCTATTAAAATTGGAGGGGAGACTGTAGATTGACAGAGGCTGGGGTGGGGTCCTGTATGCTGTAGGGAGGACTATGGGAGCGATGGTAGAAAGGTGTTCCCTTCAAGACCTGGGGCTGACCTAATCCGAATCTCCCTGGCCCCACAAGGCTCTCAGTCCCCCTGTATTTTGCAGGCTGCTCCGTGACCCCACCATGTCCAGCCCTACTTCTAGTACCCAGAATACCCCCTTGCCTGGTGAGTGACACCCCCTTCCCAGCCCAGCCCACTGCCCCGTCACACACTTGTCAGGAGAAACTCATTGTACCTCCCTCTCCCAGGAAATGACCCCCCTCAGCCCAGCGCCCCCTCTTCTAAACCCCTTGTAAAGGAGGAGCGTCCTGAGCCGTGGCCTGGGGGTCCAGACCCCGATGTCCCAGGAAGTGATGGGGCCGGCTCAGCCTGCAGCGTGGGTGAGACGGGGCCCAGAGACGGGCTGGACGTTGGTATGGGAGATTGGGGGAGGGATCTAGGAGAGGGGAAAGGTCAGAAATGAGGATAGGAAACTCTGATTTCTTGTTGATTTTTTTTTTTTTCTGTTCCTCCTTAATACCACTCACTTTGATTCATTCCTGGGGTTGGCTGACATACACATCTTTCCCTGTAAATCACTGTCTACCCCGGTCACCCTCTGTACTTCGGCCCTTGGCCTCCGATCTCTTGCGGGCCTGTCTTTCTGGCTGGTGTCTCTCTGTGGCTCGCTCATGGCTTCCGTCCACCCACCGCAGTCATTCCAGACCCAGCAGAGGAGCCAGAGCGCAAGCGCAAGAAAGGCCCAGCTCCGAAGATGCTGGGCCATGAGCTGTGCCGAGTATGCGGGGACAAAGCCTCCGGCTTCCACTATAATGTACTCAGCTGTGAAGGCTGCAAGGGCTTCTTCCGGCGCAGTGTGGTCCGAGGTGGGGCCGGGCGCTATGCCTGCCGGGGCGGTGGAACCTGCCAGATGGATGCCTTCATGCGACGCAAGTGCCAGCAATGCCGGCTACGCAAGTGCAAGGAGGCCGGAATGAGGGAGCAGTGTGAGTGCCGGGGAGGGAGCAGCGCCAGCCTGGCCACTGCCCAGCCCTGGGGCCTCTGCTGAGGCCTGCGTCTCCCCAACAGGCGTCCTCTCAGAAGAGCAGATCCGGAAGAAGAAGATTCGGAAGCAGCAGCAGCAGCAGCAGCAGCAGCAGTCACCCATAGGGCCAGGAGTCAGCAGCAGCTCGGCCTCGGGGCCCGGGGCCTCCCCTGGAGGGTCCGACGGCAGTGGCCAGGCCTCTGGGGAAGGCGAGGGTGTCCAGCTAACAGCTGCTCAGGAACTAATGATCCAGCAGTTGGTGGCGGCCCAGCTGCAGTGCAACAAACGCTCCTTCTCTGACCAGCCCAAAGTCACGGTACTGCCCCTTCTGCGGCCTTGAGGGGCGATGGGCCTGGCGTGGAAAGGGAGAGGCTCCAGAGGGCAGGGGCTTGGAGAGAAGGGCCTCCCGGGGTACAGGCTTTGGCTCAGGGGGTCCCCACGGCCTTGGGTTCTGGGGAGGAGTCCTAAGGATAACTGTTCCCCACACCCCCTGCCCCGTGTCCCAGCCCTGGCCTCTGGGCGCAGACCCCCAGTCCCGCGATGCCCGCCAGCAGCGTTTCGCTCACTTCACGGAGCTGGCCATCATCTCGGTCCAGGAGATCGTGGACTTTGCCAAGCAGGTGCCCGGCTTCCTGCAGCTGGGCCGTGAGGACCAGATCGCCCTCCTGAAGGCGTCTACCATTGAGGTAACAGCCAGCCTGCCCGCCCGTCTCCAGCACAGGCCTTCCCTCCTCCCTGCAAGGAACCCCAGCGATAAGCCCGAGGACAGATGCCAGAAACCTCCGGTCCTTGCCTTGTGGGGAGGGTGTTCTGTGGGGGAATGTCGAAGTACAAAGCAGTATCATCAGAAGTTCCCGTGGGCCAAAGAGAGAAAGGAAGCTGGCTGAGGCTGAGGATGATTGAGGATTGGGCTGGAGGGACACACTTCAGAATGTGCCAGAAAGGCTACTCAGAAAAGTTGACATTTGAACCAAAACAGTGGTGACCAATAAGGACCGAGTACCTAGCTAGCGTGTGCTAGGCTCCATTCCAAGTGCAGGGCCTACATCAATGAATAAAACAGCTGGAAATCCCTTCTTCTGTGCCTCCAAAACATCTGGGGGAGTGGCCTGAGGGGAAGGTGATGTGTGGGGAGAGCTTGGAGCTTCCGGTGAGCTCACTGCAGGCTGCTGCGCCCATAGAGTGAGGAAGTGCGGGGGGCAGAGGGACCGAGGGTGATCCTGGTCAGGAATGGAGGGACCGCTGGCTATAGGGGCCACCCCTGTCCCTGCCGCCCTCAGATCATGCTGCTGGAGACGGCCAGACGCTACAATCATGAGACAGAGTGCATCACTTTCCTGAAGGACTTCACCTACAGCAAGGATGACTTCCACCGCGCAGGTGTGGCTGGGGGGAGCCTGGCAGGGGCGGGGCGGGGGCGGGGCCAGGGCCCTGCTGCCCGGAGACCTTGGACTGCCCCATCCCCGTCTCTCCAAAGCTGGGTGAGGGTCGAGGCACCCTGGCAGTCAGGGAAGAGCACGTTGGTGGAGTGCTGACTCTGCGCAGCAGGGCGCAGTGCAGCGTGAGACGGGTCTCTGCTGTCACCGGAGGCCTCTTGGTGGGGATTAAGAAAAGACACTCCCTTCTCCCACAACCTGGTCTCACCTGAGGGAAGCTGGATCTCGGTCCATTGTGAGGTGTGCGACCGACCCAATTGTGTAGGGCAGCCCTAGTCCCTGCCCTCTACGAGCACTTCACTTGGGGATGCACCCAGGTGGTGGGCTTCTGGAGGATGTGCAGGTGAGCCGAGGCCCCAGAGGTGAGGGGTGAGAGGCATCGCCTAGGCAGGGGGAGGTGGGAAGAGCATTGCCCACCGGGAGCTGCATGTACAGAGGCATCTGTCTGTCTGTCTGCCTGCCTCTGAGCTGTCTCAGTCAGCCCTGCTCTCTCCCTGGGGCACCTTTCTGCACTCCCAGATGTCTGCTGACTCCTTCTTCCCTTTACCTCCTGGCCCTCCCAGCACCCAGGACGGTCCCAGTAACCCTTTCAGTATGAACCCTTGTCAGGGGAGCACCAGGAGGAGGAGGGGAGTGTTTCTGGCTGGGAGGCAGGGCAGCATGTGCAGAGGCCCTGAGATGGGAAAGAGCTGGATGGATTGAAGGAACCACAATGAGGCTCAGGCAGCTGGAGTGCAGAGACAAGGCCGGAGAAAAGGCTGGGGTCCCACCACATCCCCCCCATCTGCTGCCACTGCCCCAGGCAGTCCTCAGTTGCCTCCCTAGAACATTGCAGGCGTCCCTCACCGGTCTCCCACCCCCACCCCTGCCCAACGTGCCTGTTCACATGGCGGTCAGAAGGGTCCTGTTAACGCCCCAGTCAGCTCACGTGCCTGTGCTCAGAGCCCTCCATGGCTCCCATCTCCCTGGGAGAAAAGTGTACCAGGGACCCTCGCTCACCCTGCTCCGGCCACACTGGGCTCTTCCCTCTTTTTTCTTTTTAAAAGTTTTTATTTATGTATTTTTAGAGAGGAATGGAAGGAGAAAGAGAACGTGAGAAACATCAGTGTGTGATTGCCTCTTGAGCGCCCCCTACTGGGAACCCGGCCTGCAACCCAGGCATGTGCCCTGACTGGGAATCCAACCTGCAACCCTTTGGTTCGCAGGCCAGTGCTCATTCCATTGAGCCACACCAGCGGGGGCTCTGCCCTCTATTTGAAGCTACCAAATGTGATCCTGCCTCAGTGCTTTTGTACTTGCTGGTCCCTTTGCTCCGAAATAGGGTGACGTCGTGGCCCAGGCGGCCACCCAGGCCCCGGGCAGAACAGCTGGTAGTACGCAACCTGTAACATGCACATCCTCGGACCTCGCTGAGATGCTGACATGATTCTCAGCGGTCCCCATTTCCCTTCCCTGCGTTCCCTTGACCTGTAGTCCTCATCACTGTCTCACAATCTGGATAGGTGACATATTTGTCTGTCGCCTGGTCTCTCAGCCCTAAATGTAAGTTCCACAGAGCATGGCCTTTGTCTTGTAAATGGCTCAACCTGGGGCCTGGCAGGTAGAGGTGCCCAGTGAAGTTTGATGAATGAATGAATGAGTCACTCTTGAGAATGAGTTGGATTTCACGCTGAGAGCAGTGGAAGGTACCACAGGGGGTGACACAGTGTGACCTCGGCTTAGAAACCTATCCTTTTCCTGAGGAGAGGTGCCGAGGTGCCAGGAAGAAGTGAAGGTGGGGATGGGGTAGAAAACCCTGAGCAGGTGGTCGCTCTCCTTACTCACTCCCACACGCAGGCGAGACTCATGGCATACCTGCCCCGTGCCAGGCACTCTTATCCAGGGCAGCGGGGACACAGAGGGGAGCAGAAGTGACAGGAACACGATGACGGCGTCAGTTCTCCTCGCCCTGCGGGGCAGAGTCAGGGTCCAGGTGAGGGGGGCGAGTTTCTGAGGCGGGCCTCCTGCCCCGCAGGCCTGCAGGTGGAGTTCATCAACCCCATCTTCGAGTTCTCCCGGGCCATGCGGCGGCTGGGCCTGGACGACGCCGAGTACGCCCTGCTCATTGCCATCAACATCTTCTCCGCCGACCGGCCCAATGTGCAGGAGCCGAGCCGCGTGGAGGCGCTGCAGCAGCCCTACGTGGAGGCGCTGCTCTCCTACACGCGCATCAAGAGGCCACAGGTAGCAGAGCTCAGCCCCTCCTGGCAGAAGAGACACAGTCCTGCCATCTGGGGAGGGACATAGTCCAGACCGTGTGGGGTCAGCCTGGGGCTGGGGCCGTGCCTCCTTGTCTGACTGCCGACAGCACTCTGAGCTCTGGCTGAGGGCCTGTCCTCAGGGCCCCGTGTCCTCACCAAGGAGCCAGGGGTAGGGGTCCCCATGCCCTTCCTAGCCTCTGGCTTGGCCTGGGGAGGGAGGCCCTCCTGGTGGTCCTGGTGGGCTGACCAGAGCCTCATGGGGCAGGACCTGGCCAGCACCCACCTCTCTCCCGTCCCCCCGCAGGACCAGCTGCGCTTCCCTCGCATGCTGATGAAGCTCGTGAGCCTGCGCACGCTGAGCTCTGTGCACTCGGAGCAGGTCTTTGCCCTACGGCTCCAGGACAAGAAGCTGCCGCCTCTGCTGTCTGAGATCTGGGATGTCCATGAGTGAGGGGCCCGGCTACCCTGCCCCACAGCCCTGCGCTGTCTGATGAACGGACATGATCACCCCTTCCTCCTCCTGGAGTGGGGAGGAGCGGGGCCTGGGGTCCCACCTTGTGGCTTGGAGCACAGGCCCGGGCCCTGCCAGCCCTTAGCTCTCAGGATAAGCCCCAGTCAGGGTCCAGGAAGCTTCATCCCGGCCCACTGAGTCTTCCTGGGAGGTGTGCGTGTCACAGGTCCTGACCTCTGACCTCTCCAAGCACTCCTAGCTGCCCTCCCCGCCCAGCTTACACCTCAAGCCCACTGCGCAATGCACCTTGAACAGAAGGAGGGGAGGGCCAGTGGCTCTCTCCCACAGCCCAAGAGACCACAGGCCCCCTCTCCCTCTTCTTTTATTTAATAAAAACTAAAAAACACAGACACACACAAAAACAGGAAAATAAAATATGAATAGAAACCTGTCCTGAGCCAGAGTGAATCCAAGATGGACAGGAGATGGGCTGCCAGGGTCTCCATCTCCACTGGCCCCCCCGGGCAGGTGCTGGGCTGTAGGGTAGGGTGGGGGACTCACAGTAACTAGGCATCGGGGATTCGGGACGGTCCAGGAGAGCCCCCTGGTGGTCCCAGGGTTACCTCCCTGTACAAGGTGAGTTGGAACAAGATAATGAAAGACACGGAGAATTTCAGTGATGAGGGGACTGGGGTGTTCACTCAGTCAACAAATACTTGCCAAAGCCACCTGTGGCCATTCTGGGGACACATGTCCCCCAACAAGTAGGTGTGGTACATTTCCTATATGCTAAACAGCTTTAGGCACTGGAAACATCAGTGAATGAGACAAAGTCCCTTTTCAGGTGGTTACAAGTCAGGGCTGATGGTCCGGGGGACATGGGGACAGCCAGAATGTAGGGGAATAGGGGCTTTACGGGGTCGGGGGGTGGGCAGCAGGCGGTGGGGTGGGTGCTGGAGGAGAAAATCAGGCAAGGCTTCACAAAAGGTTATGTCCTAGCTGAGACCTAAATCGTGAGAACAAGGAACCTGGGTCCCCAAGTTGGAGGGCACATGCCAGCTCTGGAAGGTGAGAGCCCCAGTTGAGTTCAGAATAAGAAGGGAGACCACGGAGTTCTCTTAATTCTTCCTTCCGCTTTGCGAGGCCCTCGGGAAACATGGAAGGGAGCTGGATGGACGGCCTGGCTGAGGGTGAAGGGGGTTTACTTGGAGAGATGGTCTGGGTACCGAAAAGGGTGTTTTTTATAGGACGGGGGGGAGGGGACGGCAGAAAGAGTAGTTACAAACGGTGAGCCGGGCGCCGCATAGGTGTGCCCGACCCACGCTTAGTTTACAGATGGGGAAACTGAAGCCGTGGGACGGGAGAACAGACCAGGCTGGGATCTGATCGCGTGTAGCCCAACCTCCGCGGAGAGGGCAGACGTCAGGCTGCCGGTGCAAGCATAGGTACGAGGTTCAAGCTGTCCTCTGAAGTGGCCTCGGGCAGCAGGTAGCGGCGGGGGGGGCGGGGGGAGGTGCGGAGTCCGCGGAGGATGCGCGCGCAGCGCCGGAGGGCTGGTGGGTGGGGAGTGTGTCCCTGGGCTGCTGCGGCAGCAGCCTGCTCGCAGCCGTCCGGCGGCCGCAAGGAGGGGCGTGGCTTTCCGCCGCTCTTGTCAACAGGGGCAGGGTTTGTCCACGAGGGGAGGAGGCCACATTCCAAATTGGGAGGAGGGGGCGTGGTCCGCCCCCAAATTGGAAGGAGGGGTGTGGCCCAGGGCCCTTTTGGGCGGGGCCTCACCCTACTTGGGTGGGAGGGGCGTGGCCCAGCTTGGCGCGCCGCGGCACTGGGCCTGCGCGCGCGGGTGTCAGGGGTCACGGCGGCGTAGTCTGTGGCGGGAAGCGCTGTTTGAAGCGGGTGAGTAAAGGAAGACGGAGAATTGCAAGGGACTCCTCCTGGCAGAGAAGGGGGCTTGAGGAGCCGCGCGCGTAGGCCTGAGAGGGTTGTGAGGGGTCGCTTGGTCTTGGCTGCGGGAGGGACCCCCTAAGCTCAGGGGCGCGCGGAAGTGGGGCAGGGGCCTGGGCGGGGGCGCGCGGGGATGTGATGGGGCGCGGGGGGGGTCCCTTGGCCTGTTGCTTGGAGCCCCTCGCTGGCCACCCAGGCCCAGGGCGAGGTGAGGAACGCGTTCTGGAGGGTCTTTAGAGCCACCGAATCCCGGTGGCATTGGGGGACTGAATTGTACACGTGGGGGCATGGCGTCATTATTTACCAAGTATTGAGTACTCTGTGCCAGGCCCCGCTATAAACGTAGAGGTTACAGCACGAACTAGTCAGAGTAGGTTCCTGCCTCAGGCCAAAGGAGACAGTAGACAAGTGATAAGTAACAATGAGAAAGCAGTGCTTGAAGGCTTTGATACGTTATCCAAAGTGAAATAAGGCAGAGTATCCCGCTTCTTTGGCTGGAGTGGCCAGGAATCCGTCTCTGGGGAAGTGACGTGGGAGAGAGGTCGGCCATGTGAAGAAAAATCCGGGCAGAGGGACCACGAAGCGCAAAGGCCTTGAGGTAGGAAGGAGCTTGCCGTGTTTGCAGCTGGAGCGGAGGAAACAGGCGATGGTGGAGATGAGATGGGGAAGCAGGCCCTGTAGGGCCTTGTCAACCTGCCTGTGGGCTTTGGCTTTTATTCTGGCTTCAGCAGAGGGCCGTAGGAGTTTCTGAGCATCGGAGCGACTTGACGCGCCCTGCGTTTTGAGACACGCGCCTGCTGCGTGAAGATGGAAGTGGAGCAGGAACACGAGTGGGAAGGAGGGGGACACACCAGTTAGGAGGCCAGTCGGTGGCGCGTCCTGCAGTGCAGGTGGAAAGATTCTGCCAGGCTCGGGTTGCCTTTGGGGTTTTAGCCAGCAGGACGGGTAGGGAAGAGGAGCCCAGGGTGACTGCGGTTTGTGGTTTGAGCAACAGGCTGGATGGAGAAGGCTGAAGGAAGCGCAGATTTGGGGGTGCCGCTCTGTGGATGGAGCTCAGATGGAGTGAGTGGGCAGGGTTTAGGGGGTGACGTCAGAGCCCTAGCTTTGTAGCCCCGCCCACTCCGGGAACCTGTTGTGCCTCATCTCTCCCATTCCATCCTAACTTCACTGCGCAGGTCTCGCCTGTCCCTTAGAGAGGTTCTTCCCCCACTCAGGGCCTTTGCCACACCCTTCCCTCCTCCTGGATGTTCTTCCCTCTCTTCAGTCTTTCAGTCAGCTGAAAGGCCCTGGCAAGTCTTTCAGTCTGTGGCAGGCCCTCTGCTGGGCACAAGGGAACCAGGATAATTCCGTCCAGTTGGGGGAAGGAGAGGAAATTTCCATTCAGAGTGCTCTTGGCTGGCAGAGGCAGGGCTAGTCTCTTCGGGCCCAGAGAAGCTGGAGGCTCTGGGAAGACTCACAGGGTTGGTGACACTGGAGAGCAGTCTGAAGTGACACGACTCGAAGTGGCCTGCATTCCAGCGCTGTGCTGGGGACCGTGACTTAAGCGAGCCTCTGACCCTGTTTGGGGGGGTGCTCCCAGCCTGAAGCCATCCCAGCTGGGGGTGCACACGTGCAGTTACGGAAGCAGCACGCGGTACTGTGGGAGCCCCGGGGGTGGGCAGAGGACCAGCCTGGAGGCATTGCCCCAGAGCTGAGTCTTGAGGATGCAGAGTAATTAGGTGTCTGAGAAAAAGGAGCATTTCATTCAGCAAACCCTTCGCGAGGCCCTGCCCTAGATGGGTCCCTGTTTGGTGAGGGAGTCAGACAGAGGTCCAGGTGCTCCAAGGCTGTGACAAGGGCAGCAGGAGTCAGGGAGGCCCTGTCTGTCTGCCCTGCTGGGCAGAGGGCAGGTCACCCGTGCGCCCGGAGGCTGGGTTCTGGGGCGCTGGTCAACAGCAGGCTCTAGGGCCAGCCTGCCTGGGACTGAACCCCAGCTGTGCCCCTGTGATCTGTGTGCCACCTTGGGCAGGTAGCTTCACCTCTCTGGGCCTCGGTTCCAGTAATTGTATGTATCAGAAGGTCATTAGCAGCACCTTCCTCGGAAGTTTTTGTGACAAGTCCGTGAGTTCTCTTCTTCGTTCTTTTGGAATGTTTATTGAGCGTGTCCTCTGTCTCAGGCACTCTCCTGGGTGCGTGAGACACAGCAGGAAACAAAAGACAAAAATCCCTGCTCTCTCAGCTCCTTGTGGGGACAGACAATAAACAAGATAATCGCCCCGGCTAGTGTTGTTCAGTGGGTTGATTGCATGCCAGCCTGCAAACTGAAAGGTCACTGGTTTGATTTCTGGTCAGGGCACATGCCTGGCTTGTGGGCCAAGTCCCCAGCTGGGGGCTTGCGAGAGACAACCAATCGATATCTCTCCCTCATCAATGTTTCTCTCCCTCATCAATGTTTCTCTCCCTCCCTTTCTTCCTCCCTTCCCATCTCTCTAAAATAAATTAAAAAAAAATTAAAAACAAAACAAGGTGATAAGCTCTGGCTCTCAGGTTTGAGTGCAGAGTGCTGGACCCCACTCCTGAGGGCTGGATTCTGGGGGTCTCAGCAGGGGCCTGACAATTTGCATTCCAACAAGCTCCCACCCAAAGCTCAAGCTGCAGGTCTGGGGACCACACTTTGAGAATGCCGAGAACTGATACAGTTCCCCAGACAGCAGCAAGTGGGTTCAAGGAAAGCAAAGCAAGGAAAGGCGTTGGAGGGTGTTAGACGGGGCAGTGGGGCTGCACTTTTAAACAGGCCTCACGGAGAAGGTGACGGTTGAACAAAGGCCTGGAGGAGGGGCGGGAGGAAGCTGCAGGGCCATCTGGGGAGGGACATTTGGCAGGGCAGAGGGAATAGTCTGTGCAAAGGTCCTGAGGCAAGACCAAGCCTGGAATGTTGAAGGAACAAGAGAGGAGGCAAGTGGCTGGAGGTGAGTGAGGAATGGGGGGAGGTCGAGTCCGAACGGGGGCGATTGTGCAGGGTCTGGTGGGCCACGATGTGGACTTGACTTTAACTCAGCATGAGAGGGGCCCCAGGGACTGGCTCTGAGCAGGGGAGGGATGGGCTGACCTGCCCTGGGTGCAGCGGATCCTTCTGACTGCTGTGTGGAGAGCACACAGAGGGGGCAGGGTGGGGTGAGGGAGACCCCAGAGGGGCTCTTCATTCGGCAGGCATTTCTCCAGTTCCCTCTCTGTGCGGGTTTCTATTGTGGGCTCCGGCCATACTTCAGTAAGCTCATCTTCCACTAGGGGGAGACAAACAGCAGGGCGAAAATACAGAAGCCGGCAGCTTGAGAGAGCTGAGGGACCTTGAGCGAAGCCCAGCAGGGGGCTGAGAAGCCCTGGGACTTCCCTGGAGAGGCAGAGCTAATGGGATTTGCAGACAGAGCGAGAGGAAGAGAGAAGTTGGGGCGACTGACTCCGTGGTGGTTGGCCTGACGCGAGCTACTGTTTATTGAACAGGGGCGATCAGGAGCCGCTCTGCAGTCTGAGGAGCCTGAAGGGACATCCTCACGGTGTGGGCAGCTGAGCCTGCTGTCAGCCTGGAGCCTGGGGGCCTGCTGGGCCAAGGCACCAGACACAAAGGCAGGCGTGATGGGTGCGGGGATGGCGTTTAAAGCCCTGAGGGTGGGTGAAATGGGATGAGAACACCAAAGGAGTGCGGAGAAACCAGCACCCAGAGAGGGCACCTAGCGTTGTCTTCCTGCCGCAGGCGCTGGTCTGGATCGGCTGCTGGAGGGGCGGGAAGGGGAAGAGCACAGCGTTTGCTGAGCTGTCTGGTGCCAGGGTAACTGAGGGGCACCCGGCCGCCTCCTTCTATTGCTTTCTTGCCTGAGTGTGCGTTAAGGGCTGTACCTGGGATAGGGAACTAGCACAGGAACTTGATTTTGCTGCTGCTGACATCTTCCCTCCCACCGCACCCACTCAGCCACAGCCCACTGACCCAGGGCAGCCAGTCGGCCCCCTTGTGCCGCACCCCTGCCAGGCCAGGCCTGGCTACTCCTCTGGTTTCCTGTAAGCCCCTCCGCTTGCTATGCCCCACATTTTTTTAAAAAAGTATTTATTTACGCTGGCTGGTGTAGCTAAGTGGATTGAGTGCCAACCTGTGAACCAAAGGGTTGCTGGTTCAATTCCCAGTCAGGCACGTGCCTGGGTTGCGGGCCAGGTCCCCAGTAGGGGGTGTGTGAGAGGCAACCACACATTAATGTTTCTCTCCCTCTCTTTCTCCCTCCCTTCCCCCTCTCCCTAAAAATAAATAAATAAAATATTTCTTTAAAAAAATTATTTTTTTTTAGAGAGAGGGGGAAGGAAGGGAGAAAGAGAGGGAGAGACTTATCATTGTGAGAGAAACATCGACTGGTTGCCTCTCGTACGTGCCCCAGCCAGACACAGCCCAGCCTAGGCACATGCCCTTGCCGGGAATCGAACCAGGGACCTTTTGCTTTGTGGGACAACACTCAACCAACTGAGCCACAGCCGTCAGGGCTGCCCCACATTTTCTAAAACCGTTACTTTTTTTTTTTTTTTTTAATACAAAAGGTAACACCCTGAGTCCACCGTTCTGCCCCTTGCTTTTGCTCTGTAACAATGTGCCTTTCAGAACCCCTGGGGTTGGTACACAGAGCGCTTCCTCATCCGTTTGTCCAGCTGCATAATATTCCATGGGGCGGAGTCGATGTCATTTATTTAAACGGTCCCCCAGGGGAGAACATTTAGGTGGTTTCCAACCTTTTGCCATCGCAAACAGTGCTGCTGGAAACACCCTGGTACATACAGGTGTTCACCATGCGATAGCGTGCTTGGAGCGTAAACCCCTGGGTGTGGGATCGTGCCCTCCCGCTTCGATTTCTTCACAGGGGTCTGATTTACAGAGTGACATGTACAGTCTCAGGCGTACCACTGGGCATATAGTGTGTTCCCGTCACCCCAGAAAATCCGCCCCCCGCGCCCCCTCCCAGTCAGTTTCTCCCACCCCAAAAGCAGCTGCCAGCCTGATTTTCACCTGAGATTAGTCGATTCTACAATTCTGTGTGAATGTCAGCATACAATAGATACCCTTTTTACTCGGAGGTGAAATGACCCATTTTAAAGGGTACGGTCAGGGGCATTTAACTCCTTCACCGACTTGTGCAGCCACCACCTCTCTCTGGTTCCAGAGCATTTCCATCACCCCGAAAGGAAACCCCTCGCCCCTCTGCAGCCACTCCCCATTTCCCCAGTGTGTGCTCCAGTGTCTGGTTTCTTTCACACGTGTTTAAGGTGTGTTCATCTCATATGTGTGTGTGTATCGGTAGCTGCCTCCTGTCTGCCGCTGAGGAATGTTCCATTGCAGACCAACATTTGCTGTGACACGTCCCCGGCAGCTCAGGGTTTTTCTGTGCCGCCAAGGTCTAGGCTAAGCTGCTATAACAAAGAGGCCCCAAAGCACAGTGACCCAGGCAAGATACAAATCTCTTTCTCCACGTAACCATCCAAAGGCAGGCAGGCATGCAAGATGGGCGGGCAGCTCTGCTCCAGACAGGTTGTTGAGGGCCCAGGTTCCTTCCATCTTCTTGCTCTGGATTCCTTGCAGCATTGGCCTTGTCCTGGTGGTCAATTTGGCTCCAGCCATCCCGAAGGGGGAAGAAGCTGGGGGGCAGGCTTCCGCTTTAGGCTGTCCCAGAAGCCAAACACCTTCTAGTCACCCTCTTTCCGTGAACTAGAGCTGGGTCATGTGACCATTGCCCAGCAGTGCATCCTGGGAAATGTAGTCTCAAGCTGGGCCACCTGTGGAGGCTCTGAGGCAAGGGATCTTTTGCAAAAAGGACCACAGGGAGGCTGGATCTGGGGGAAAGTTGCGGGATCCAGAGGTGTTTCCTTGAACTCAGACAGCTGACCTGTCCTTAATCCCCTTCTCCCGTCCGGCTGGGTCTCAGCCTGGCACTTAAATGTGTACTGTTCTAAAACTTTTTCTTTTTTAATGATTTCAAGTGTACAGGAAAGTTGAAAGAATAAAGAAAGTACAAAGAACAAGTGAACCCAGATTCACCATTTTCATATTTTACCCTGTTTGTTACGATTTGTATGCACACTTTAAAAAAATATTTTCAAAAATATTTCCATAATAGTTATTTACCTCTGAAATGCTTGAGCGAGTGTTTCCTTAGAATATTCTCTCACCGAGCCCGGCTGGTGTGGCTCAGTGGATTGAGCGCGGGCTGGGAACCAAAAGATCCTGGTTCGGTTCCCAGTCGGGGCACATGCCTGGGTTGCAGGCCAGGTCCCCAGTGAGGGCCATGTGTGAGGCAACCATACATTGCTCTTTCTCCCTCCCTTCTCCTCTCTCTAAAAATAAGTAAATAAAATCTTTAAAAAAAAAAAGAATATTCTCTCACCGAATCACAGCGAAGCTACCAGCTCGAATAGGCTTAAGCTGAGTGCAGTTTGGAGTCTAATCTACCTGAGGGTATGTACCTTTATATCAATACATCAGTCAAAATAGACCCTCTAGCCCAGACTGGTGTGGCTCAGTGGATTGAGTGTCGGCGTGTGAACCAGAGGGTCACCGGTTGGATTCCCCAGTCTGGGTATATGCCTGGGTTGCAGGCAGGTTCCCCAGTTGGGGGCATGTGAGAGGCGACCGCACATTGATGTTTATCTCCCTCTCTTTCTTCTTCCCTTCCCTTCTCTCTAGAAATAAATAAGTAGAATCTTTAAAAAAAAAAGACCCTCTAATAGTGTCTCAGGTCACAAAGAAGAAAACATCAACATGTGTGAATAATGGTCTGATGTGGGCATATCAGCTGGGGCGGCAGAGGGTGGGGAGACACAGGCGGCAGCACGTTGACACTTGGGGGGGGGCCGGGGAAGGGGACACATTCAAAATAAAGAGGGCTTTTGTGTTTGTGAAGGGTTGGGCAGCCTCCGAATGTCCTGGCTGGGAAGGGACCTGGTCCAGTGTGTGCATCAGGGCCCGCCCGCTGGCCTGGAGGGGGCACTGCCCAGCAGCCTGTGGAATGAAGGCCTAGGCTGATGGGTGGGCCACGACATCGAGGACCTGGGTTCCTAGGAAAGAGAGGGGCGTGCTCGGCCCGTGGCAGGGGGTCTGCAAGGGACAAGTACCCAGAGATGAAGGGATGTGCGGGGCTCAGACCCGGGAGGCCAGGGCTAGGCTGCGGTGGGGAGTGAGCTGTAATCATACTGGGTAATTACACCCAGTGTGATGGTTATATTGGGTAGTATAATTACGTGGGGTATAATTGCGTGTGGGGCGCCTGGAACGTGCCAGCACCTACGAGCCCGCAGGCGGGAGGCCTTTCCAAGCCCTCGGAGCCCGCCAGGGCTCGCCGTTGCAGTGGGCGCCGGACCGGATGCGGGAGCCCTCACCCGCCCCGGCTCGCCCAGCAGGATGCACGAAAAGCGGAGGCTGGGCCCGGGGCCTGGGGCGCCCCCGAAGCGGGCCCGTGGGAGTCTCTGGGAGGAGGAAGAGGTGCCCCGGCCGTCCCAGTTTGAAGAGGAGCTGGCGCTGATGGAGGAGATAGAAGCGGAGCGCCGACTGCAGGAGCAGGAGGAGGAGGAGCTACAGCCCGCCCCGGAGGGGGCCGCGGACAGTGAGACCCGGAACCCCCTGCGCCCCTACCCACCTTGCCTCCAAATTGAGAGTCAGCCACAGAGCTCACCTCTGACCTCTGACATACTTAGAGTGCCAAAGGGCTGACCTTTCACCCCACGCTATTAATGCTACCTCTGTTGCCTGCTGTTTCTGCTCTGACCTTGACCCTTGACCTGGCAATCTCTCCTGAGTTTCCTTCCTGGTTCAGATCACCAGCTCCACTTGACTTTCCTTTCGCTAGGCCGGGCTGGGAGGGCAGTTACTTGTGTCTGAGGGAGGATCACCAGTCCATGTATCCCCACCTTCCCCCTGCCCCCCGCAGGGCAGTTCTCAGCAGCGGTAGATGCCCGCTGGCTTCGGCCCGCCCCGCCCTCCCTGGACCCCCAGATGGAGCCCCTCATCTTCCAGCAGTTGGAGATCGACCATTACGTGGGTGAGTTTGGTGGTTCCATTAACTCTACATGGGTTGAAGTTTATAACACCACACACACACCAGGTTGATTTTAATTTTTCAAAAAAAATTTATTTTTATTTTTTTGCAGAAAACAGGAGGGGGCTCCCTCTAGCCGTGGGGTGGAAAGTAGGGTGTAGGGGACAGGGTGGCCATGGAAGGGCTGAGACGAGGTGGTGTGGCCAGTGCGGCAGGCTAATGTGGGCAGAAGCTCCTCAGGCAACAGGAATGGGGGGCTGTGCTCCCAGCGCAGAAGGGGCGGGGGAGGCAAGCCTTGGAGGAGTCGGGGGGCAGCCCGGGCTCACCCTGTCACACCCTGCAGGCCCGGCGCGTCCCCTGCCTGGGGTGCCCCTGCCGCCCCACAGCTCTGTGCCTGTGCTCCGTGCCTTTGGGGTCACTGATGAGGGTGTCTCTGTCTGCTGCCACATCCACGGCTTTGCACCCTATTTCTACACCCCTGCGCCCCCTGGTGAGTGGCCCCAACCCAGAAGACCCCTCCTTACCCCTGACCACCTGGTGGCCCCTACACTTCTGACCAGCCCTCCCACCCCCAGGTTTTGGGCCTGAGCACCTGGATGACCTGCAGCGGGAGCTGAACGGGGCCATCAGCCGGGACCAACGTGCAGGGAAGGAGCTCAAGGGGCCAGCTGTGCTGGCCCTGGAGCTGTGCTCACGGGAGAGTGCGTGCCACCGGGGCCCGGGGGGGGGTTGGGGGGGCCCCTCCAGACCGGTACCAGCCTCTTCTGTCTTCCACAGGCATGTTTGGGTACCATGGGCACGGCCCCTCCCCGTTCCTGCGCATCACCCTGGCGCTGCCCCGCCTTGTGGCCCCCGCTCGCCGCCTCCTGGAGCAGGGTGTCCGTGTGGCAGGCCTGGGCACCCCCAGCTTTGCACCCTACGAGGCCAACGTTGACTTTGAGATCCGGTACAAGCCCCCACCTGGCCTCTCCACCCTCTGCCCCACTGCCCCTGGCCAGCCTCTGCCCACTGACCTCCTCTCCCTCCAGGTTCATGGTGGACGCCGACATCGTGGGCTGCAATTGGCTGGAACTCCCTGCTGGGACATATGTCCTGAGGCCAGAGGGGAAGGTGAAACCCTGCCAGGGGTGGGGCACAGGGAGCTGGGTCCCTGCAGCCACTGACACACCCTGTCCCTCAGGCCACCCTGTGCCAGCTGGAGGCAGATGTGCTCTGGTCCAATGTGGTCAGTCACCCGCCAGAAGGGGAGTGGCAGCGAATTGCACCCCTGCGTGTGCTCAGCTTCGATATCGAGTGTGCTGGCCGCAAAGGTCTGTCCCCAGGGCAGTGGGGATGGAGTGAAGTGGACAGGCAAGGGGAGGCTGGTGATGCAGCCCCCCCCACCCCCACCCCCCGTAGGTCAAGAGGGAGAGGTGGGGCAGGTCCGGTTCCCTTCACCCCCTCCTCCATCCCCCTGCAGGCATTTTCCCCGAGCCCGAGCGGGACCCTGTGATCCAGATCTGCTCCCTGGGCCTGCGCTGGGGCGAGCCGGAGCCCTTCCTGCGCCTGGCGCTCACCCTGCGGCCCTGCGCCCCCATCCTGGGCGCCACGGTGCAGAGCTACGAGCGGGAGGAAGAGCTGCTCCAGGTGACTCCCGGGCCACACACCCCACTTTCCTCAGCATCCCCACCCCAAGCTCCACACCCCAGGCTCGAGGCCATTTTCCAGGCTCTCCCAATCCTGAGACTCTTGTCCCTGGGTTCGGATCCCTGCGCGTTCAGGAATGAACGTCTTCCCTCCGGGCTCTGCGTTATTTCCAAAAGCAGCTGCCTGATCTTTCTACCACAGACAGGAAGGATCTAGGACTGCTCGTGGGGGCTTCCAGAATGTTCCAGGGGTGGGAGGGGTTCATGGCAGGGGGATGACCAGGATGACAAGTGGGGTGTGTGCCTGCGCCCCCTGGCAGGCCTGGTCGACCTTCATCCAAGCCATGGACCCCGACGTGATCACCGGCTACAACATCCAGAACTTCGACCTTCCCTACCTCATCTCCCGGGCCCAGCACCTCAAGGTGGGGGAGGCTTGACTTCAGACACCGCCCTGGCAGCTCAGGGTGTGGGTGGCCACCCCACCGCTCCCCGTCACCGTCCCTGCGGTGGCCCACCGGGCTCTTACCTGCAGCCTGCCACCCCCAGCAGCTCCAGAGTCACCCCTGAGAACCCTGCTCTGTCTTGTCCCAGCCCGGCTCCGAGACCCGGAGCTCACCACGGTGCTTGCGGGTGTGAGGAGGGCGTTTACGGTTCAGTAGGGAAAACCCGGTGCATGCAGAGGTGCAGGCTGAGCGAGGAGGGGTGCAAAGCCTCGTCTTCTAGGCTGTCATATATGCCGCGAGGAAGAAAGAAATGGGGGTTCCTTGAAGTATGTGGCAAAACCTGGGTGCATGTTGAACCTGGGCGTGGTGTATGGGGCGTGTTACTCCCTTGGGCTGCCATAACTGAACCTCACAGACACGGGTGTCGTGCTGTCTGGGGCGCTGCAAGTCCAAGATCAAGGTGTCGCAGGCTCAGTTCCCCATGAGGCCTCTCTCCTAACTCTAGCAGCTTCAGGTTCCTGGGGGTTGGATGGCCTTCTCCCTGTCTCTGCTGCGTCCTCCCGCTCTGCCTGGCTGCTCCAGTTGCCCCTTGTTCTGAGGACACGGTCACACTGGGTCAGGCCCCGCCCCCGCCCCATTTTTGCAGCCCCACTCAAGGCCTCTCCCCTCTGCCTGTCCCCGCCCTGTGCACCTACCACCTTCTCACTGAGTTCGGTGTCCTCCCATCTGTTTCTCCTGCTCCCCGTCGGGGTACAGCCGTCCTTGCCACTTCACCCTAAACAGCTGCCAGGCCCCTGACTCTGCTGGTCCAGCCGCCCCTCCAGTCCACACCTCCCAGCCCCCCGCCCAGCTGGAAGGGGGCCGCGTTGTAGGGAGTCTTGAGGATGGTCTGGGCTCCGTTCCCCTGGCATGGGCCTGGGAGCCCCAGGTCGGGGCCACCCACCCCCCTGCAGCTGCCCACCCACTGTGCCCCACCAGGTGGACGGGTTCCCCTTCCTGGGCCGCGTGGCCGGCCTACGCTCCACCATCCGGGACTCCTCCTTCCAGTCGAAGCAGACTGGCCGGCGGGACAGCAAGGTGGTCAGCATGGTGGGTCGTGTGCCAATGGACATGCTGCAGGTGCGGCCGGGCTGGGCGAGCGGGCAGGCAGGTCGGTCTCATCGCCGAGGGGCCGCCGCCCGGGACCTGCGCCCACCCTGCGCCTCCACCCCAGGTGCTGCTGCGGGAGTACAAGCTCCGCTCCTACACACTCAACGCTGTGAGCTTCCACTTCCTGGGCGAGCAGAAGGAGGACGTGCAGCACAGCATCATCACCGACCTGCAGGTGCCCACCCCCCCAGCCGTGACCTCTGACCCTGCCTCCTGCCCCCAGACCTCTCACCTGGGCCTCCTGTCTCTAACCTTTGACCCCGCCTCCCATGCCTGATCCCTGATCCCATCCTTTGTCTACTCCTCTGACCTCAGCCTTCCTTGGACCTTCCTGACCTTGGACTCCAACCTCCCACCTGTGCTCCTGACCTTCACCTTCCCCTCCTGCCCCCAACCCTTGACCTTGCCCTGCAGATGTTAACTATTTCTGCTTGCTCACGTGACCTCCAGCACTGTGACCTTGATTCTGCCGTTACGCACCCCAGCCCTTCACACCACTCCCTCCCCCTGTAACCCCCTGAACTCCTGCCTCCCCACCCAGACCCTCGCCCTCTCCCCACCCCCCGACACCGCCCTCGGTGCCTGTCCCCAGAACGGGAACGACCAGACACGCCGCCGCCTGGCAGTGTACTGCCTCAAGGACGCCTTCCTGCCGCTGCGGCTGCTGGAGCGGCTCATGGTGCTGGTGAACGCCATGGAGATGGCGCGCGTCACCGGCGTGCCCCTGGGCTACCTGCTCACCCGTGGCCAGCAGGTCAAGGTGGTGTCCCAGCTGCTGCGGCAGGTCAGTGGGCCGAGCCCAGGGCAGGCCTCCAGTCCCTGGCAGGGGGGGTGCGGCCCCCTCCTTCCTGTCGGCGCCCACCCCCCATTTCCTGTCTCCTCTGCCCCCAGGCCATGCGCGAGGGGCTGCTGATGCCCGTGGTGAAGACCGAGGGCGGCGAGGACTACACGGGAGCCACGGTCATCGAGCCCCTCAAAGGGTGAAGCCCCAGGCGGGGCTTGGGGGGCTGGTGTGGGGCCAGTGCGGGGGCTCTAGCCCTGACTCCTCCTGCACCAACAGGTACTACGACGTCCCCATTGCCACCCTGGACTTCTCCTCGCTGTACCCGTCCATCATGATGGCGCACAACCTGTGCTACACCACGCTGCTGCGGCCCGGGGCCGCCCAGAAACTGGGGTATGGCGCCCTCCCCTCCGAGGCACGCGGGTCCCCAAGCCGGCAGGGCGGGGCTGGGGAGAGAAAGTGTGAGGAGGGGAGGGGAGGGGAGATGCAACAGTGGGAGTGGGTGGCAGGCCTGGCGTCACCCCCCGCTGTCCTCTGACCCAGCCTGACGGAGGACCAGTTCATCAAGACACCCACCGGGGACGAGTTTGTGAAGACGTCGGTGCGGAAGGGGCTGCTGCCCCAGATCCTGGAGAACCTGCTCAGCGCCCGGAAGAGGTGGGCTTGGGGGGCCCCACCCATCCGCGCTCAGAGCTCAGACTTGCCCAGATTCCCAGGCATCCCTGCGGCTCACGGGTTCCCCCCAGCGCTGCCGGGCTACACTTAACCATGGCTGCGTGTGAATTAGAACAGGTTGCCCCCTCTGGGTGTCCCCCCTCTCCCCCAGTGCCGGCCCCCTCTGAGCAGCACACGGTGCAGACACTTGCACCTGGGACCCCCGGTGTCCAGGCCTGGGCCTCTCAACACCCGTGAGACCTGGGACGCCGCCCCAGGGGCCTGTGCTTCCCTCTCCCCCCAGGGCCAAGGCCGAGCTGGCCAAGGAGACAGACCCTCTGCGGCGGCAGGTCTTGGATGGGCGGCAGCTGGCGCTAAAAGTGAGCGCCAACTCTGTGTACGGCTTCACTGGCGCCCAGGTGGGCAAGCTGCCGTGCCTGGAGATCTCACAGGTGAGTGCTCGGTCCCCACAGGGGGCAGCTGAGGGACAGGCAACGCAGTGCTGGGGGAACCCAGCTTCCCTGTGGTGGGGCCGCATGCGGGGGGTCCAGGCCCAGGTTGCCCTGGCTCTCCGACCTTTTCCAGAGGGGTGCCTGAGTGACTGTCCGTTTGGTTCAGCACACACCGCCAGACTCCGCCGCAGGTCAGGCCTTCTCCATTGCGGGTCCAGCAGCTGACGAAGTCTTCCCGCAGCGCCCCGCCTGGTGGGGGCACGGGGGCCCATGGGAGCAGATGTGTGCGCGCAGGCGTTGTCGCTGGGGCTCTGCAGACAGAAAAGCGGGGAAGGGACCTGGCATGCCCGGGCAGGGCAGGCGAGGCCGAGGACGTGGGGGAGAGCCGTGGTTTTACCCATCCTTCACCGGCCGGCCACAGTCACCCTCACACCCCATGTCCCCGGCAGCTACACCCAGCCCACATCCTCCCCTGGTCCCAGGGGGCCGGGGGCAGAACGCAGGTCCCCTCCCCGCTGCTCATAGGAGAGCTTGGGGCTGGGGGTCGCAGAACAGCACAGTCAGGCTCTGGCGCCTGGCTTGCTGTGTGTCCTTGGTCACCGTACCCTCAGGTATGAGGGCCCCCCCTCCTGCCCCGGACATGAGGACCGCAGTGAGGATGCTCGGTGGGGGCTCGGTTAGTGCTGTGCTCCGAGGATCAGCTGGCCCAGGGCCTCCCTTTCCACCCCCCTCAGCATCCCAGACCTGCTTACCAGGGCAGCTGTGTGCTGGGACTGAAAATCAGACCCACGATGTGACCACAGAGGCTCTGAGGTTCTGCCCAGCTGGGAGCGGAGCTGCAGCTCACAGCCTAAGAGAGAGAGCCTTTGAAAGGTCTTCCTGTCCAGCCTCTTCCCCCCAGGGTTTGGGTCCCCATGCATCCCAGCCTTGGTTGCCTCCGTCCACGGGGAGCTCCCTCCTGACCTGGCCATTGTGTCAGTCCTCACGTGGCTCTGGGCGAAAGGCTCGGAAGAATTGCCACTGGGAGGGCCGGGGCATACTCACACCGCCTGCACCTCGGTGGTGGCCCCAAGGCTACCTCAGATCCAGTGACTTACTAGAGGGACTCAGAGACTCAGAAGAGCTGTTAGACTCTCAGTTAGGATTCGACACAGTGAACAGAGAGATTCAGATCGGCCGGAGGAAAAGGCCAGGCCAGCCACCAGCTTCTAGTCGTCCCCACCAGGGGCACCGTGTGGACAGACGGTGCGCACTTCTCCCGTTGGCGGTGGGTGGCGACGTCCTCGCGGCAGCGCCCGCCAGTGCTCTCACTGGAGGTTGGTCGCATAGGCCCCGCTGACCACTGTGTGGCTGACCTTGGTCTCCAGCCTGTGTAGAGGTCAAGGTGATACTGTAGCCCCAAGTGAGCAAAGGCCATTGTCAGGCAGGACACTCCCAGGGCTCAGAAGTTCACTCCAGGGACCATTCAAAAGCCAGGCCTCTTTTTGGGCAAGGTGAACCCCTTCCCGCATGCCACCTTGTCATTGGCCACTCGCAGGCCGTTGGGGTGTCCCCCAGCCACTTGGGATGTTTGGCCACCAGCCTTTTTTGGTCCCTGAGCAAGGCCAGGTGAGAGGGTGCAGCCTTGCTCCCAGGAGCTCCCTCATAGGGGCTGCCGCTTCCTGGCCTCATCTCTCTGGCCTTTCTCTCCGTCCCTTCCCTTTCTTTCTCTTCGCTTCTTTCCTTATTTCTCTCTCTCAACCTTCTGGAGCAGAGTGGGTGGGATAATTCAATACTGAGTCATTCCAGAAAAAGATAGGAAAGAAAGAGGAACCTAGAACGAGTAGAACAAATAAAAGGTAAGGCAGTAAAGCTGTGGATTGAAGCCCAGACCTAACGAGTAGTCACACTAAATGTAAGTGGCCTGAACGCTCTAGTTAAGATGCAGAGGATTTTCTTCCCTGAGTGGTGTGGCTCGGTGGGTTGGGTGTGTCCCACACGTGGTAAGGTCTCGGGTTTGGTGCCCAGTCAGGGCTCATGCCCGGGTTGTGGGCCAGACCCCTGCAAGAGGCAACCAATCAATGTCTTTCTCCCTCCCTCCCCCTCTCTTTTATCAAAATTAATGAAATTTTTTTTTAATGAAATCTTTTTTAAAAAATTCAAAGATTTTCTGACTAGACCCAAACAAACAAAAACAGGTGAGTCACACCCAGCTCCTGTTGTATTTGCCCATCCTCACCCCCCAGCCTGAGTTCCCTTGGTTTTTATTTTAAAGATTGTATTTATTTATTTTTAGAGCGGGAAAGGGAGGGAGAAAGAGAGGGAGAGAAACATCAGTGTGTGATTGCCTCTTGTGCACCTCCTACTGGGGATCTGGCCCACAACCCAGGCACGTGCTCTGACTGGGAATCGAACCGGTGACCCTTTGGTTCGCAGGCCAGTGCTCCATCCACTGAGCCACACCAGCCAGGGCCATTCCCTTATTTGCAAAATGAGACTGTTGGGCAGGAGCGGTTGCTCCGAGAGGCGGGGGCAACGCCCTCCCTGGGTGCACTTGACCTTGTATAGTGTCATTTCCAGTTGCCCAAGGGCGGGGGTGGCACTGCCGGCTTTCAGGGAAAGGACCATGAATGTCAGTGGTCTTGCACCGTGAGGTGAGGAGCTGCCGGCGATGTCACCAAATGTCCCGTCACCTCTGTGGGGAGAGACTGAGCCGATGGCCTCTTCTGGCCCCAGCATTTCCGACACTCATCTGACGTGGTCACCTCTTCCCCTGTACCAGGGACCCATTCTTTCCAACAGGCTGTTAGGGAGCAGCTTAGTCGCCCCATTTTGCAGACTCGGAAACTGATAACCAAAGGGGCAGAATGGCTCGCCCAACCCCACACCTCCAGGAAGCAGTGGAGGTGGGACCCCGAGCCCGTGTCCATGACAGACGGCCCCCAGGCCCTCACCACCTGGTTCTCTCCCCAACAGAGTGTCACCGGGTTCGGGCGCCAGATGATTGAGAAAACAAAGCAGCTGGTGGAGTCCAAGTACACGTTGGAGAACGGCTACAGCACCACTGCCAAGGTCAGGCGCTGCCCCGCCTGCTGCCCCGAACGCATCTGGGGGCGTGCCTGATGGGGGCCGTTCAGGGGTCTCTCAGTCACACGATCCACCCCCAGGTGGTGTACGGTGACACTGACTCTGTCATGTGCCGGTTTGGCGTCCCTTCCGTGGCCGAAGCGATGGCTCTGGGGCGAGAAGCTGCCGACTGGGTGTCAGGCCACTTCCCCCACCCCATCCGGCTCGAGTTTGAGAAGGTAAATGCCCCCCGCTTCCTGGGCTCACAGTGTGCAGCTGTTGGTCTTGCTGGTTTGGGGGGGGCTCTGTTTCTCAGGGTGCCTACAAAACTTACAGATCCCATGTGGGGTTCCTCTGGCCTGTCAGTATCTGGGGAACCCTGATGTTCTCAGGGTCTCCATTTGGGGGTGTCCTGATCAGGGTCCTCTGAGCATCCCATTCTTTGGGTTCATGAGCCCCGGTTTTAAAGTATTTTGCTGTGTGGATTCTTCCAAGTTGGCTTTGGTTTCTGAAACCTCCAGCACCTGGGCTTTGGGCTTTGACCACTGCGTGGGGTCTGCTTTGACCACCTCGTCAGTCTTGGAGACGCTCTGGTTTGGATTTCCCCAGTACCTGTCGGGTGCGGGGTCTGTCCTTGGTAGCGGGGACTCTGATAGCCCTGTCCTGGATCAGGGGGGCTCCTTGATCCTGGTATGCAGTGGACTTGGGCTGGGAGATCTCCCATGGACTTTATACCCAGGGTTCAAAGCAGGGTCAGGCCGCAGGGGTGCAGCTGCTCTGGGATTCAGAGCCCCCCAGTGTGGGGCGGTCTCTGTTTCAGGGCTCACTCTGGGCCTTCATCCCCTCTCTTTGGGGGATGCCCCCATCTGCCTCAGGTTCTGTCCCCAACTGGGGGCTTTCTAGGCTTCACCCAGTGCCTGGATCCCCTGTTTAGGGCCCGTTTCTCAGTCTCCATCTCTGTTTTCTATTTGGGGGCCCTAGTCTTGGGGTCCTGGCATGCTGAGGGTGATCCCAGGCTCAGGTGCTGGGCCTTAGGGTTTGATCACCCAAGCACCCCAATCCCAGGTCACAGGAAACATACATGTCAGTTTCTGGGGGCACGTTTTGGGATTGGACACCAGAGCCTACAGTCTCAGGGGTCTCAGCGTTGGGCACCCCACAGGTCTACTTCCCCTACCTGCTCATCAGCAAGAAACGCTATGCTGGCCTGCTCTTCTCCTCACGGCCGGACACTCACGACCGCATGGACTGCAAGGGCCTGGAGGCCGTTCGCAGGGACAACTGCCCCCTAGTGGCCAATCTCGTCACTGCCTCGCTTCGCCGCCTGCTCATTGACCGGTGGGTGTGTGGGCTGGGACCCTGAATCCAGACGGGAGGCCAGGCCCCAGGCCTCCTCCCAGCCTTAGCAGCCCCAGCAGCCCCAGCAGCCCCAGCAGCCCCAGCAGCCCCAGCCCCTCCTCCCGGGGGGCACAGGTGTCAGGCCAGCAGCTTCTCCGTGGGGGAGCGGTGGAGAGTGTGGGATTGGACAGCTGTGGGGTTGCAGCCTGTGGCTGGGCTGGGCTCCTCCCCACCCCGGCCCCCAGCAGCCACTTGTGATGTCCCATCTGGCCCACAGAGACCCCCAGGGTGCTGTGGCCCATGCACAGGACGTCATCTCAGACCTGCTGTGCAACCGAATCGACATCTCGCAGCTGGTCATCACCAAGGAGCTGACCCGTGCAGCCGCCGACTATGCGGGCAAGCAGGCCCATGTGGAGCTGGCCGAGAGGTCCGTTGGTGGCAGGCCGGGGTGGGGGGGGGGGGCGTCTGGACCATCCAGAAATAGTCCTACCTGCCAGCTGAGCCCGCCACTTCCTGGCTCCCGACCGCCCTCACCCACTGGCCTCCCCGCAGGATGAGGAAGCGGGACCCCGGGAGCGCGCCCAGCCTGGGAGACCGAGTTCCCTACGTGATCATCAGTGCCGCCAAGGGCGTGGCTGCCTACATGAAGTCCGAGGTCAGGCCCACCTGGGCCGCCCGCCCCGCCCTGCCCTCCCTGCTCTCACTTCTGCTTTCCAAGCTGGTGGGAGGGTGTTTCCCTCAGTGCGCCCCGTGGGGCCCTGGCAGCCGCCCCCAGCACACCCGGGAGTTGGCTTCATGATGCTCCGCTCCCAGACCTCCCTGTGCCTTCTGGAGCGTCCCCTTGCCCCCCATTCTTCTGACCCTTCCCTTGCTCCCCCTGCAGAGGGGCTCAGCCTCACTGCACACAGCGTCCCTCCATCTCTCTCTGTTTCCAGGTCCCTCTCTGTCCCCTTGGCCTTCATTCTCCAAACCTCTGATTATCTCAGATCCACACCCTCCCTCCGTCCTGCCTGGATGTCCTGTGACCTCCGACCCCCACACTCCTGGCTCAGTCCCTAGTTCTCATCCGGCCTCCGACTCTAGTCCTTGTCCCCCTTCATCCTTCATCGCTATGAACACTGATCCTTCCTTGGTGACCCGAGGGCCCCACCTGTGGATCACAGCATGTGTGGCCAGGGACCCCCCCATGACCTATGACCCCATCCCAGGCCTGCCACTCCCCACAGGACAGCACTGTGCCCAGTGACTGCCCCACACCATGGTCCCTGATCTGACTGGAGGACCCATCAGTGGTCTCGGTGCCCTTCACCCCAGTGTCCTGCTCTCACAGCCCCGGCCCCCCACTGCTCTGGCCCTGGTGTGTTGTGACCCCGCCGGCCGCTCTGCCTGCAGGACCCGCTGTTCGTGCTGGAGCACAGCCTGCCCATCGACACGCAGTACTACCTGGAGCAGCAGCTCGCCAAGCCGCTCCTGCGCATCTTCGAGCCCATCCTGGGCGAGGGCCGCGCTGAGGCTGTGCTGCTGCGTAAGGGGCACCTGGGGTGGGGGGGGCAGTGGGAGGGGCCCCCTGTCCACGCCTGACCTCATGCCTCACCTGCAGGGGGGGACCACACGCGCTGCAAGACCGTGCTGACCAGCAAGGTGGGCGGCCTCCTGGCCTTCACCAAGCGCCAGAGCTGCTGCATCGGCTGCCGCACGGTCCTCAGCCACCAAGGTGAGCACAGGCCCCCGCCCTCCACCCACCTTTGCCCGAGGTCCCTGGCCCACACGCTGGCACTGCTGACCAGATAAGGGTCCTACCCTGGGTGGGGGGCTCCTCTCTGCTGTCACTGGGGTCCTGGGCCCCCCACCCCAGGGATTCCCCAGGGAGTTTTCCCCACACACTCGCTCCCTTGTTCTCTGTCTCTGGGGACTTTCAGGAGTCGGGATGGGCAGTGGGTGGGGAAGGGGCAGGGATGGGGTGGCCCGGGCCCTGGCTGGGTCCCAGCTGGGTCCAGCTTGCCCGTGCTGACCACGCCCACTCCCAGGAGCCGTGTGCAAGTTCTGCAAGCCCCGGGAGTCGGAGCTCTACCAGAAGGAGGTGAGGGGCCCAGCGCGGGCTCTGGGGGGCGGGGTGGGGCCAGGGCCGCTGCTCAGACCCACCGTCCCCAGGTGTCCCACCTGAACGCCCTGGAGGAGCGCTTCTCGCGCCTCTGGACCCAGTGCCAGCGCTGTCAGGGCAGCCTGCACGAGGACGTCATCTGCACCAGGTGCGCATGCCTACGGGGCCCGCTGCTGCCCGGACTGCCCGCCTGGGACCCTCCCTGCTCCCGAGGCCTATGGAGCTAGGCCTGACTCTCGGGGTCTCAGGCAGCAGCTCCCCAACCCCATGTCCCCCTCCGGCTGCAGGGTCTCACTGACCCTCGGAGTCCTGAGCTGCCAGACGGGCCAGTGTCCCTCCCAGGGACTGGGGGTGGGGGCTACTGAGTGGGGCAGGGGCGGGCACCCGCTGTCTGCCTGGGAAATGGCCAAGTGACCCCTCCCCCAGGCTGGGGCTGGGCTTTCCCCAGGGAACGCGTGGGCGGGGCGGGTTCCCACGCCAGGTGACAGGTGATATATGTCTGGTGTGGCCCAGCACCTCAGCAGGCACCCGCTGTTAACGGCTACCCCCCAGCCCCCCCCACCCCCATGCCCGCTGAGCAAACAGCCTGCCAGGGGAGGGGGGTAGGTGGGCAGCAGGCCGGGGCCAAAGTCCTGGGAACGCCCGCTCTGTCAGTGGGCTGGGCATTGGGATTCAGGTGCAGCCCCAGGCAGCCAGCCCTGACCCTGACCCCTGACCCCGCCCACAGCCGGGACTGCCCCATCTTCTACATGCGCAAGAAGGTGCGGAAGGACCTGGAGGACCAGGAGCAGCTTCTGAGACGCTTTGGGCCCCCTGGCCCGGAGGTCTGGTGACCTCTGACCTCTGCTGGCTTCCCATGAGGGCCTTGGGGGGTGGGATTGGTGGAGAATCAATAAAGTTTGGGCCTTTCGTTACCTAGTGCTTTGTGGTTGGTCTGGGGCACAAGGTCCGCTGTCAGGCCCTGGCCCAGGCGGGGTGTCTCCACTCTCTAGAATCTCCTGATCCCAGGATGCCCCCACTGGACCCCCTCCCCTCTGTGCGTGGCCCCTTGGCTCCCACCCCTGCCGCCAGCTCTCGAGGGTCAGGTGCCTCAGTGTCCCCCTGAGGCCTGAGTGAGCACCTATGGGCACCAGCTCCTCTCTGCCCTCCCTGGGGGCCAGCTGGCCCTCCAGGTGCCAGCCAGTTTCCTCTAGGCCTGGGGCAGCCCCTGGCATGGAGGCGCCCACTCCCCACACAACCCAGGGGCCCCCCCTTCCACGTCACACCCACAATGTTTCCACCTGAAAGTCCACATCCGCTTCGGGCCTGCATTTTCCTCAGGGGCAGCCCCCGGCCCGTGACCCCCACGTCACTGGCCGAGGGCCCCTCAGCCCCTCCTTCACTTTTTAGGGGCCTCCAAACCCAGCTCCTCTCCCCTCTCCGCCCCTCAGGGTTGCCTTCTGGGCTCCCAACCATGGGGATCCCCAAATCCAGAGGGCTCCTGGGCCCGCCCTCCTTACCACGTGATCAAGAGGTTGTGCAATCCAGCCCCCTCCCCCGACCCCCTCCCTGAGGGGATTTTTGAGGAGGGCTGAGCACACAGCGCCCTGCCGTCCAGGGGGCTGGGCCAAGGTATAAATAGGGGTGGCGGCTGCCCGAGCAGTGAGCCCAGCCCTGCGCCGCCATGCTCGCCCTGGAAGCTGCACAGTGAGTGAGACCCCTGCACCTGCCTGTGGGATCCTGGCCCGCAGCACCCCCAGCCCCTCTGCCTGGCCTCCCCCAGCATGGGGGGCAGAGGGGGGCCACGCTCACTGCTCCCCATCTGGGTCTCTTTTTCCCCTCCCACCTCTGATTCTCTCCTCCATCCCCTCCCTGTCTCCTCCTAGACCCCACCGACCTTCCCGTGTGAGGCTTGTCTTTCCCCCCTGCTGTTGTCTCCCACAGGGCCTCCATCTCTGTCTGTCTCTCTGTCCCTGGGTCCTGCTGGGTCTCACTGTGTCTACTCTCTGTTTCCTGCCTCACTTTTATGTCTCCTTCACCTATTGCTCCCTCTGTCTGTGTGTCTCTGCCTCTCCAATTCTCTGTCCACCTGTCTCATCCGTCCTGTCTCCCATGGGCCTCCCCATGCCATCTCTCTGTCTCTTCTGGGGCTCACTCAGTCCGTACGTCTGCATCCGTGCGTGCAGGTCTCCCCACCTTCTTCCCTCCCCTGCTCTCTCCATGTGCCCCCACCGAGTCTCAGTCTCCCCGCCTCGGCCCAGGCGCCTGTCCAACCCTCTCCCCGTCCAAGGCGGACCCATTAGACGGACTGGCTCATGGAGGCCCCTCCCTGCCCCCACTCACCCACCGGCACCCACATCTCTCTCGAGACTTTCTCTCCCTCACTTTCCCTACCCCCCCCACCAGCCTCTCTCTATGCAAATCCCAAGGGAGGGGGGACATTTGCCTGGCTCCCACCGCCCCCCACTTCCTGTCCCGGTGGGGTAGTGGGGGTGAGTGGTGGGGCTGGTCTCACACATGAACACAGAGCTGCGGTGGTCACAGCTGCAGCCGCCTCTGCCCCGCCGACCCCAACCGCTTTGAGACTCAGGTGTCTGAAGGCACCCCTGACATGCCCTTGTGTCTCTCCCCCTCCAGGCTCGAGGGGCCGCACTTCAGCTGTCTGGTGAGTCGGGGCCCTGGGGCAGGGAAGGGTGGGAGGACTCGCATGGCCCTCTGTGACCTCCCTGCCTCAGTTTCCCTCTCTGCTCCTTCCTGTCACTTGGTCTTTCTGGCCCTCCCTCAGTGTCTTCCACCACCCCCTCCCCCTCCTTGCTTCCCCCACCCCCCGTCTCCATCACAGCTGTTTTTCTGAGGTCTCTTTCCTTCTCTCAGGCTCTGGGTCCACTTCCTTGGGGTGGGGTTGAGGGGGGAGTGCTTTGTATCTTTGCCCTTCTATCTCTTTCTCTGTCCATCCCACATTCAGCAAATCTATTCCTTCCTCTTTCCTTCTCTTGCTTTTTATTTTCAAAAGTTTTAGTCTGTCATATACCAGACATGCAACACTATACCTAAAACCCACAGTCCACTCCAGGAAATAAAATCTCACTCGTGGCCTTGAAAGACACCCCCTTCGGGTGTCCCACCCTCCTCCACCTGAAGAGTTTTTGCTTTTTCGAGAAGATGGAGGCACGACTTATCAGAAGTCGGCAAAATGACACGTCTTGTGTTCAGCTCGGTGAGGTTTGACCTCAGGCGCACACCTGTGCAACCTCTAACCAGAGCAAGACGCAAACACCCCATCACTCAGGAACACCCCCGTACGTGCCTTGGGCACCAATACCCCTCTGATTTTCCCACCATGTGTGAGTTCTGCCCGGTTTTGAACTTTCCGTTAAGTCAGTCATGCAGAGTGTCCCCTTTCAGGTCTGTCTGTCTCCTTTGCTCAAAACCAAGCGTGTTTCGGGCGCTGGCTCTTTTTCCTCGCTGTATAGTACTCCACCGCTGGCCCTCGCCCCTGGGGCCGTCTCCCACTTTTTTTTTTTAAGATTTTATTTACTTATTTTTAGAGAGAGGAAGGGTGGGAGAAAGAGAGAGAAACATCAATGTGTGAGAGATATACCAGTTGGTTGCCTCTCGCACACTCCCAACCAGGGAGCCAGCCCGCAGCCCAGGCATGTGCCCTGACTGGGAATTGAACCGGCAACCCTTTGGTTCTCAGGCTGGCGCTCAATCCAGGAGCCACACCAGCCAGGGCCATCTCCCGTTTTTAATAAAGCTGCTCTGGTTATTCTTGCACAAGGCTATCTTGTGGACCTACATTTTCAGTTCTCTTGGGTTCCTACCAAGGAGTGAGCTTGTTGGGTCCCAGGATGTTCCGTCTCCACCTTTAGTCTCGAAGAGACTTCAGTTGCTAAAGCAAAGTCAGTCCTTGGGATGAATCGAAGCCACCCGGAGGTGGATAAAGGTGGCACTGAGTCTTCGCCTCTGAAGGACAGCTTCCACCCCTCACCCTTCACCCCCTCCCCCAGGGCAGGCAAGGCTGGGGGAATTCTTATGACACAGCAACTGCATCCGGCGAGGGGCTGGGGTTCCTGGGAGCCCGCCGTCTTAGCAGGGACTGGCTGCTGCCTCTCGTGTTCTGTGTGTGTCTCCCTCTGGGTCCATGTGGGCTTCCTGCATTGCATCTCCTCTCTCCGTCTCTCTGTCCATCTCTGTCTGCCCCTGTCTCTGTCTCTCTCGCTCTGGCTGTGTCTCTGTCTCTTTCTCCGAGTCCCTGTACCTCTTTCTCTCCCTCTCCCAGCCTCCCCCTCCTCTCTCCCGTCCCTGTTGGAGTCCCCCACCCGGTCCAGGGGCCGAGTAGGGTCGGGGCTCCTCACAGCCCCGATGACCCCTCCCCCTTCTCCCCACCCAGCAGTACCCAGATGGAGTCTTCTATGACTTGGACAGCTGCAAGCACTCCAGCTACCCCGACTCAGAGGGGGCCCCTGGTGAGTGGCCCTGGCCCAGACCCCTCCCCACATGTCCCTTGGGTCCATTTCCCCAAGGCCCCGTGGGGGGCGGGGTTGTCCCATCGCAGAGCAGCGCGAGGTTGTCACAGGCCTTCGGCCTCCTCCCTGTCCTCTCCCGCCAGCGCGCACCCATGCAAATCCTGGGGCCAGAGATTTGCACGGCCTACAATGGCCCCTCTGTGCTAGGGGCTTCCAGTGGGAGGGGGCCATGGCCAGACCTCCTGGCTCCTGATGCCGCGCCCTTCCCCCCAGACTCCCTGTGGGGCTGGACTGAGTCCCCGGCTGTCCCTGCCACCTCCTATGAAGTCTTCGACCCAGCTGTGGTCACCCTCGGCCACCTCCAGGATGTCCAGCTCTGTTATGGACCCTCCTCGACCTACACCCCTGTGGGGACCCTCGACCCAGCCACCAGCCTGGAGGTGCCGGGGCCCGGCCTCCCCACATACCCCACGGAGGACTTTCCCAGCCAGGTGCGTGGGGGGCAGGGAGATAACTGGAATCCCCACCATTTGACTGGTGTTTGCTGGGTCCCAGGTGGAACCTGGCACGTAGCAACCCCTGCCTCCCTCAGACGAGCCTCTGAGGTTGGGAGCTGTTAGTGCTGCATTGCACGGACCAGCTGACAGAGGCACGGGCAAGGGTGCTGTCACCCGGGTGGTGCAGGTTTCCGTGGAGGTGGTCCTGGTGACCCCTGGCCCTGCCATGGAGGTCTGAGCCCAGCCAGGGTGCAGGCTATAAACAGTGGAGAGGCCCACAGCTTGGGCCCAGGAGAAGGAAGCCAAGGGAGGGAGAGAAGGGGACCCCTTTCCTGCAGGTGACCCTGACTTTCCGCAGACCCTGGGTCCCCCGGCCTACGCCCCGTACCCCAGCCCCGTGCTGTCGGAAGAGGAGGATCTCCTGCTGGACAGTCCCACCCTGGAGGTCTCGGACAGCGAGTCTGATGAAGCCCTCGTGGCTGGCCCTGAGGGGAGGGGATCCGAGGCAGGTATGTGGGAGCAAGTGGGGTGTGGGGACTCCCCCTGGCAATGGGAGGAGGGGCTCAAGGACCATGGCTCCCCAAGTACCTTCCCCTCCAGCGCTGAAGGCAGTTCCCAGGTTGCTGTGTGACCTTGGTAAGGGCCTCTACCTCTCTGTGCCTTGCTTCCCCATCTCAGCAATGGGGATGAGCGTTTCTGGTGGCCGGGAGGATTGAGTGGGAGAATACTGTAACTGAGACAGCAGCGCTTGGCAGAGAGTCTGCGCTCAGTCAGTCTTCGCCATTATTATGAACATCACAGCGATGGAAATAGTCACAATCTCAGCTCCCATCTAGCCAACTCCTGTGTCCGCCCCCGTGCCCGACATCCATTATGCTCCACCTCTGGGAAGTCGGGATCAGTAGCAACTTTCTCTCTCTAGGCCTCAATTTCCAATCTGTAAAATGAGTCGTCACTCCCACCACCATCTCTTGGGGTTATGATGGCAATGAATGGAGCTCATGGTTGTAAAGCCCCTTGGCACGAAGTTTGTAAAGGTAGAATACACACATGCACGTTAGCCTCACTTATAGCTGAGGAGACGCCAGCTCAGAGAGGTTAAGTCACCGCCCCAAGGTCACACAGCAGGAAATGTCAGAGGTGGGGCTCTTGCACCCAGGACTCTGCGGTGACCACCTGCCCCAGCTCCGTAGGAGTCCAGCAGTCCCAACCCCTGGCCTCCCCCAGGATCCCAGTCTCTGTGGGGCTGAGAGGCTGGGAGGCAGGGGCTGGAGAATGGCCAGGCGGATTCGAACCCACCCCAGGTGTCTTCACCACCAGCTGGCTCTCTGTTGCAACACTTTGAGGCCCTCTGTCGACCCATTTCACAGAATCTCTCATCCTGGGCTCAACGAATATGTATTCCTATGCACCGGCTACCAAGCAGAGCACGGGTTAGAAGCAAATCCTGACAAAGAAAGCAGGGAGGGGCCATGGGGGTTCTGGGGCGACAGCTTTAGGGAGGGAGAGCAACTTGCCCGCTTTTGGGGGGCACAGACAGAGCCAGGCACGTGTATCTCACAGCCACCTCCCACACCCCAATTCTCTGGGGGAGGGGGGAAACTGAGGCTGCGCGGGACGGAACGGGGCGGGGGGGGGGGGGGGGGGGGGGGGGGGGGGGGGGGGGGGGGGGGGGGGGGGGGGGGGGGGGGGGGGTCGGCGGGGGGTCAGGGTTTGCAGAACACTGTCCCTAACGTGCTCCCTCCCCCAACCTCGCAGGGGCCCGCAAGAAGCTCCGCCTGTACCAGTTCCTGCTGGGGCTGCTGACTCGTGGGGACATGCGCGAGTGCGTGTGGTGGGTGGAGCCGGGCGCCGGGGTCTTCCAGTTCTCCTCCAAACACAAGGAGCTCCTGGCGCGCCGCTGGGGCCAGCAGAAGGGCAACCGCAAGCGCATGACCTACCAGAAGCTGGCCCGCGCCCTGCGCAACTACGCCAAGACCGGCGAGATCCGCAAGGTCAAGCGCAAGCTTACCTACCAGTTTGACATTGCGCTGCTGCCGGCCACCCGCCGGGCCTGAGCCCCGCGGGGCTCTGGGGGCTCTTGGGCTCCACGCCGGTGTCACGTTGGTGTCCCCTCACCCTAGGTCATAGGACCCGTGGATCCCCCACTCGGTGGGGGTGGGGGGCTGCCATAACCCCTAAGCCCTGCCCAGGGCCCCTCTGGGATTCCCTTGTCATGTCCGGGGTCCCCAGGATCTTCAGGGCTTGGGTCGCAGGACCCACTGAGGACTATACTAAGCGTCTGTGTGGAGTGGGGCGGGGCAGTGCTCCCAGAACCCCGAGATCTTCTCTGGGATCCCCTTGTGATGTCTGACGAGCCCCAACCAGGCTGGGGACCTCACTGAGACCTCTTGTGTGTCTGTGATCCCTCAGTCCCACCTTGGGGAGGGGGAGGCCACAGATTTTAACACCAGGAGGGGACGCTGCCAGCAACCCGCAGCCCTGTCCAGGGTCTCTGGGATCCCTGCTCATGTGCGAGTCCCTCCTGTCACATCTGAGATCTTCTGGTTATGCCTGGGGACCTCTGGGACCCCTTTATTATGTCTCAGGTCTCTGTGCCCAGCTGTGACTCTTGTCCTATCTGCCCCCCAAATCTCTTGGGCATCTCTTTGGACAATCTCCTAATTGTCTGGAACCGCTCTTCTACTTTTTTTTTGGTGTGTGTTTGGAATTCTCCAATCACATTTAGAGAGACTCTGGATTCTTTCCTTCGTGTCTGAAAGTGACTGTCAGGTGTGCGGTGGGGGACCTCGTCCGACCCTGTCCTGACTGGGCTGCCTCTGGTATCCCTTTGTCTGTCTGAGATTCTCCAGTCACGTCTGTGTCCCCACTCCGGGACGTCCACCTGACATGCTCCTTTGGGGGCCCCACCAGCAGCCCTGAGTTGTCATGGGAACCCCCTTCTCTCCTGGGGTGTCTTCTGTAGGCCATGCTGGAGGTCATTCTGGCCACTCAGCTGCTTTCTGGGTGATCTTGGCTGCCCCCCTCCCCCATCATTTCTAACCAGAGGTCTCAAACTGGTGACTCCTCACCCCACTCCTCACCCCTCATGGGGCAAATCAGGTCCCCCCGCCATGGCATTTTCTCTAGTTCACTTTACAATTTGTTTTTGTTTCTTTTGGATGGGGGGATCCAAAGGAGCTGATATTTTAATAGAAGGAGATTTTCACGGAATCCTCTACTTAAAACTTTGCACAACCCAGCGACCAGCTTTGCCATGTGGAGAGGCTGACCAAGGCTGAGCCCCCTACCAGTGGGCCTCTGTCCTCCAGCCTGTCCTGGACCCCAAGGCCCTTGGCTGTCATGCCCTGGTGACTTCTCTCAGTTGCCTTGGCCCTGAACCATTTGCATTTTAACCCTTGGTGTGAACCCAACTGGAGGTGAAGCCTGGCTGGACTGCGGGTGTTCTGACTGGAGCCCCCACCCCCACCCCCCGGGGTGTCAGAGGCTGCGGCTGAGCCCAGAGTCCAGGTCCCGGAGCCTGGGTGGCTGGGGGGCCTCAGGTCAAAGACTTGCTGCCTGTGGGACTCCGTTGTCCCTTCTGTGAAAGGGGAGAGGAAAGGGACGAAGATGCTGCAAGTCTGTTGCAGCCCTGTGGACAGGCCTTTGATACATCTGAAATCCAGCCCCCACCCACTCACCGCTGGCCAGGGGGACGAGGAAGGAGACACGTGGACCCAGAGAGCGAAGAGGTCCTCACAGGGGCACAAAGTGGCTGGTAGCAGAGCCCAAGCTGGGACCTGCCCTCGAGAGAAGCCCAGCCCCCCTCCCTACCTGGGGGAGGGGGCCAGCGTGGGTGAGAGGGGTGTGGGGGGGGGCAAAATGTCCTCCTCAGGGCCTCCTCTTGCAAATGAGCTACCTTTTGCAAAAACTATCATCACCCCAAGCGTGGAACGGAATAAAATAAAATAAAATAAACAGATCAAGGTAGACAGACCTTCTAGGACTCTGTCAGGGACTGCTATGCTGCTGGCCCGCCGGGACCTGCTGTCCCTCAGGGACGCTGGGACGGTAAGGGGCTCTTCCCTGCCCTCTCTGTGCTTCCCTTTCCGGCTGGGTCTCTGCCCCTCATCCCCAGCCCCTTTCTAGTCTCTGCCCTTCCCTGGATTTCTGTCCTCCTTCCCTCTCTGAGTCTCCGTCCCCTTCTCTCTGGATGCAGCCCTCGGGCTGGCGGGGCAGGGCGCCCTCCTTGCTCCCGCGGCTCCACCAGCTCTCGGGGCCAGCGGGAGCGCTCTGGTAGTCTGCCTGGCAACCCGTGACGCCACGTGAAGACTGCCGCCGGGTTGGCTGAGCGCCCCCGGGAGGCGGGGAAGTTTCCGGCTCAGAGGGGGTTTTGGAAAGGGGGAGGGGGCAGATGGGCAAGAAAACCTGGAGGGGCTTGTCTTTCCTTACGCCGGGCCCCTCGCCCTCCGACACCACCTCCCCACCACCCGGTCCTTCACCTTAACCCCAAACCCGCCACACCCTTGTCCCTCCCTTCCCCACCTTGCCCCTCCTCCCATAACACCTGGGGTCCCCAAGACCCTCTCTCCCCAACCCCCTCCCCCCACGCGGCGTCCAGCCGCCACCACCCCCCATTCAGACAGCCACAGGTCCCCCTGCCGGGAAGGGCGCCAGCGTCCGGGCAACCCTCCAGGGCCTTCCCGGCCTCGCCACCCGCCCCTGCTGGCGGCACGCGCGTCCGGTGCCCGCCGCGCCCGCTCCGGGAATCGTCCTGAGGAGCCGTCAGGGTGCGGTCCCAGGAGGGGCAGCGGCCAGTCCGGGGTCCCAGGTGGCCGGGTCCCGAAGCCTGGGCTTGTGCTCGCTTCCGGGGACGGACTTCGGAGTCCCCGAACCTCAGCGCCCGCCCTGCAGGCGCAGAGATCTCCTCCCCCGGCAGCCGTCCTGCCTCCTCTGGGAAACCGTGCCCTCCCCCCGGGCTCTGGTTTCCCGAAAACTACTGACTTGCAGATACTAAGAATGGCTTTCTAGACCCCGTCTTCTCCCCACCCCCACCCCGGAGCTCAGGCCCTCATCCTTCTCCTGTGCCCCAGCACCTAAGAATCTGGACTCCAGGTCCCCGGCCCCTCCTCCCTCGGACCCCGGAGTCCAGGCCCCCGGCCCCTCCTCCCTCGGACCCAGGTGTCCGAAGACATCCCCCTCCTCCCCGGGGACCTGGCGGTCAGCCATCTCTCCTTGTTGGGCTGTCCGTCGTTTGCCCGGTAGAACAGGCGGAACGCGGGGTGGCAGGGGAGGGTGGGGAGGCCACGGATGCCTCCCGGAGCCTCCTGGGAGTCACGGCACTTTTTAAAGAGTTCCCCCCGGAGGCCCACCTGTCCTCCCCAGGGCCCTGAGGGACACAGCTGCGGTCAGCGGAGCCGGAGGAGGTTTGCCGTCATGCCTGAGGCAAAGCCAGGTGGCTTTCAGCACTCCCTCTCTGCTGTGGAGATGGGTCCTTCTTTCTGAACGGGGGGCGAGGGGCTCCTCTTTTTGTGACGTTGGGAGAATGGGGCGCCTTCTCTGTGTGAGGGAGGGGTTCCCGCCCTTCGGCAGGATGACGGTCCCATTTCTGTGTTGGGCCGAAGGTCCCCTTCCCTGTGCGGCGAGGGGATTTCTTTGTAGGGAGGTAGGATGCCCATCTCTGGGTGCAGGTGGAGTCTCTGATTGTGACCTTGAGCCCTTCTTCTGGGTGGGGATGGGCGTCCTGTGTGTGTGAGTGTGAGTGAGTGTGTGTGTGTGTGTCTGTGTGTGCGGAGTGTGCAGTCGATGGGGTCTCAGCTGAGCCACTTGTCTGAGTGAGGGTTGGGGGTTTCCTCCGGAGGGGATGGGGCCCTCGCGTGTGTAGAGATTAAGGATTCCTGTCTGGTGAGGAGAGCTGTGTTTGGGGATGAGGAACCCCCTTTCTACGGGAATCAGGGCTTCCCACGTAGGAATGAGGGGACCTTGCCCAAAGGGCCGAGAGTCTTACTTTAGTGCAGAGCGGGGGCCCTTTGAATGGGCCTGGACTGCTGGTGGTGCTTGTTGATATAAGGACAGCGCTACCTCTCTACGGGTAAACGAACAGAAGAGAGAGGTCCCCAGGGAGGGACCCTCCTCCCGGGGCGTCCAGGCCACCGGTACCAGGTCAACCGGACTGTGGGGTGGGGGGTCCAGCCCCTCACTGCGGCTGGGACCCTAGTGGGCCAGGAGCCAGCCGGCAGGGCAGGGCAGGGCAGAGATGCTGTGGTCAGCACGAGGTGTCCAGTTTCCAGCCCTGGGGAAGAGCTAATTTTACCCCCAGGACCCAAAAGGTTAGGGCCCTGTGGCCTGGACGGATGGGGCAGAGCCTGCCCGGGGCAAGGGGAAACCTGATCCCACAGACTCGGGATTAAAGATAGATTTGCGGTAATCTGCCTGGATGGGCTGGGATCCCGGTGCCAGGGAGGAGGGAGAGACTCCTGGGCTCTGGAAGGGGCGGGGCCGAGCGTGAGCGCCATAGTTCCGAACACCTGTCTCACAGTGGCCAAGAAGGCCCCCAAAGGCAAAGATGCGGCCCAACCAGCCCCCAAGGAAGCTGCTCCCAAGGAAGCTGCTCCCCAAGAGGCTGCTCCCGAGGAAGTGCCCCCAGAGGAGGCTCCCCCAGAGTCCCCCAAAGGTGAGATAGTGTCCAGTGGACTCAGTGGAACCTGGACCCCATCCCCCAGGCTCCCCTGACCCCTCTGCATCCTCTCTGTCCTCCACACGGCCCCAGAGCTGACCTGCCCCCCCAGCCTCCCAAGGCTCCCCAGGGCACCCCAGGACAGAGCCCAGCCCCTCAGCCTGCCCTTCAAGCCCCCACCCAACACCTGGCTGATGCATCACCCAAGAACGCCCCGCCCATCTTTACCCCTCTCCTCCTGCACAGCCCGGTTCAACACCACCCAGTCCACCCCCCTCCCGTTCACAGGTGGGAAAGCCGGGGCCCAGAGGGGTGGGCGGGCCTGGCTAAGGTCAAGCAGCTTCCTGGGTGACATGAGGTCATTCCCAGGACAAGAAAAGTTACTTCACGCCATGGCGTTTTGCATCCCCAAAGCAGCCTATTGCCCCTCCCAGCTCCCCCAGACCCTAACCCTGTCTCCCAGCAGAAGTCCCCTCTGAGGAGCAGTCCCCAGTTGCTGAAGAGCCCACTGGCGTTTTCCTGAAGAGGCCGGACTCTGTGTCGGTGGAGAAAGGTGGGGGGGCCTGGGGGAGGAGAGGCAGGAGGCCTGGACTCCTGGGTCTGCGGGAGGAGGGGCCGGGGGCTCTCAGCTTCACAGTCCTCTCTGTAGAGTCCCCTGGTTCCTGCCTGACCACTCCCCCACCTCCTTCATCCCCCTCACCCAGGAAAGGATGTGATGATTGTGGCCAAGGTGAACGGGAAGGAGCTCCCGGGCAAACCGACCATCAAGTGGTTCAAGGGGAAATGGATGGAGCTGGGCATCAAAAGTGGGGCCCGATTCTCCTTCAAGGAGTCCCACGACTCCGCCAACAATGTGAGGACCCGGTGGGACGCGAGGGTGTGGGGACCGGGGCTGGCGGTGGTGCGGGCCCTGCTTTTCAGAAGGCCTGTTCTTTCAGAAGAACGTCTGAGGTGTAACTGCAGGCCTGGATCTCCAGGGATGGAGGTTATCTGGGGCTGCCTGGCGGAGGTTGTGCCGGGCAGAATGGGAGAATACGGGTTAGGCAGGCTGCCCTTGGGCACGGTGTGTACACTCCCAGAAAAGTCTCAGGGGGTCAGGGGCCTGGGCTCCCCAGGGCCAAGACTGTCTCGTCATGGGAAGTGACAGCTGCAGGGTCGGGGGAGGACCTGGAAGCAGAGTTGTGGATGGGCTGGGGGGGATGTGGGGTGGCACTGGTGGTGGTCACCTGCACCCACACTCCTGGCCCCGGCCCCCAGGTGTACAACTTGGAGCTGCACATTACAAAGGTGGTACAGGAGGACCGCGGTGACTACCGCCTGGAGGTCAAAGCTAAGGACACCTGTGACAGCTGTGGCTTCAATATCGATGTGGAAGGTGCGCTGGGGGGTGGGGGACACGGGTTGTGGGTCTGGGGCCGGTGTAGGAGAGCGCACAGATGTGGGGGTGAGGTGGGGTACAAATTCAGGCGCCAGGGTGCTCCACGTTGGGGAGACAGTCCAAATGGTGAGAGCGTGAGGGGCTGAAGGGTTCAGGCTTCCCAGGTGCACCTGCGAAGGCTCAGGAGACAAGCTATGTCAGTTCTGGGTTCACAGCACACAGGTTCGAGAAAGAAGCCACAAGGGAGCTTGGGGTTAGGGAGTAAACTGTGGGTTTAGGGTGTACGGGATTCATGGGAGGTTACACAGATTTGGGGGCACGTGTATGGAGCCCTGAGGGTGTACAGGCACTGGGCGGGGGTGGGGGGCGCATCTATAGCCCGGGGCGGGGCTTCAATCGGGAGGGCACAGGGAATGAGCTTGCCCGGACCTGGGGAGAAGGGCGTGCCAGCCCAGGTGTGAGGGGCGCAGGGGGCACAGAGAGGGCAGTGCGTGGCAGGCGGGGTGTGCATCCAGAAGCAGAGGGTGTCTGGGCCCCACTGAGAGGGCGTGCTGGCCCAAGAGGTGAGAAAAGAGGTGGCGTGGGCCTGGAGGGGGCTCCTGGTCCTGGATCAGGACTTGCCTGCAGCTCGCCTTCCCCTCCCCCATTGCCCCTCCCCAGTGCCCCGACAGGACTCCTCTGGGCAGAGTCTGGAAGACTTCAAGCGTTCGTGAGTGACCCTGGACCCTGGGGACACGGGGAGGGGCTGCCTAAGGAGAAGGGAGGATTGGGGAAGGCAGGATGTGGGCACCCAGGATGAGTCTGGGGGCACCTCAGTGGAGTTCACACCCTCTCTCAATGACCTCAGGACTGAAGGGAAGCCCGAAGATGCGGGTGAGCTGGATTTCAGCGGCCTGTTGAAGAAGAGGTGAGCCCAACCCTCTGGCAGAGAGAGGGGAGCTGGATGCCCAAGGGGAAGACGGTGGTGGGTGAGGCCCCACCGCCCCCGCTGCTTCTCCGCTCCAAGCATGGGCTGCCTGCCCACCCCTCCACACCCCCTCCTTCCACCCACTGCCTGCCCACCCCGCCACCCACCCTTTAACCCTTCCTTCCGACGCCCACTTTCCTGTCCACTCAGGCTCCAGTTCACCTACTCATCCACTTGTGCACCCACCCACCAATCTCATCCATCCATCCAACCAGCTACCTGTTTCTCCATCGACTAATCCATCTGTCCACCCACCTGCCCATTTGCCCACCCATCCACCCACCTATCCATCCATCCCCCCACCATCTTCCCACCTGTCCTTCTGTCCACCCGCCAGGATACCCAGCCACCCGGTTCTGAACAGGGAAGAGATGACTTCTGATGTGGGGGTCAGAAACATCCCTCCAGGGCCATGTGGGGGACACACTGGACAGGGGGGAGACTGGGGCCGGGGTCCTGGAGGGAGAGCGTAGGGATAACTGGCCCAGAGACAGAAAGTGACTCGGGCAAGTCACACAGCGATGGGCTGAGAAGGCGGTGGGAGACCGCATGGCGGCCCAGCCGTCTCTCCCCGCCCTCAGGGAGGTGGTCGAGCAGGAGAAGAAAAAGAAGAAAGACGACGACGACCTGGGCATCCCGCCCGAGATCTGGGAGCTCCTGAAAGGGGCGAAGAAGAGCGAGTACGAGAAGATCGCCTTCCAGTACGGCATCACCGACCTCCGGGGCATGCTGAAGCGGCTCAAGAAGGCCAAGGTCGAGGTCAAGAAGAGTGAAGGTCAGTGCGGGTCTGAGGGAGATGGGCCCTGCCTGTAGGAACCCCAGCATCATGGAGATCTGAGTTGGGACCCTGGACCTGTGTTTTGGAGCCTGTTCTCAGGGGCCTCCAAGTTCATAGAAGGCTTCTTCTTCCTCTTTTTTTTTTTTTAAGATTTTATTTATTTAGTGTTAGACAGAGAGGAAGGGAAGGAGAGACAGAGGGAGCAAAACATCAATATGCGGTTGCCTCTCGCGCGCCCCCTACTGGGGACCTGGCCTGTAACCCAGGCATGTGCCCTGACTGGGAATTGAACAGGCAACCCTTCAGTTCAAAGGCTGGCACTCAGTCTACTGAGCCACAGCAGCCAGGGCCATAGATGGCTTTTTGACTTTGACCTTGGAGAGCCCAGGGTCTGGTGAGGGGGACTTGGCGACTAAGGGGATGACCAGAGCAGGGAGAGCCTCTGAGCTCCATCTGCCTGCATCCCCCCACCTCCAGCCTTCACGAAGAAGCTGGATCCAGCCTACCAGGTGGACAGGGGCAACAAGATCAAGTTGGTGGTGGAGATCAGCGACCCCGACCTTCCCCTCAAGTGGTTCAAGAATGGCCAGGAGATCAAACCAAGTAGCAAGTAAGTGTAGGGGCCAATCCTGGAATATAAGGCTGGTCACGCTTTTTTTTTAGATTTTATTTATTTAGTTTATATATTTTTAAAGACATTATTTATTTTTAGAGAGAGGGGAAGGGAAGGAGAAAGAGAGGGAGAGAAACATCGATGTGTGGTTGCCTCTCGCGCGCCCCCTACTGGGGACCTGGCCCGCAACCCAGGCATGTGCCCTGACTGGGAATCCAAGCCGAGTGCCTCTGATTCGCAGGCTGGCGCTCAATCCGCTGAGCCACACCAGCCAGGGCCTGGATGGGTTCTTTTTTATCATTAGTTTTTCCTTGGCTGTATTTTCTCAGTTTGTCAGCATGAGCACTTGGGCTAAGAAACATAGTTATATTAGTTAAGGTGCAGGTTAAGTTGCTGTAACCGAGTCCCTAGAGTACATTAAGTTAGAGAGGCGTATGTGTAGTTGATGGAGGCAGGAAGGCCACCTCTTGTCTCAGAGACTTTTCCGAGACCCAGCATCCTTATTTTTGGCGACACTGTCTGCATGAGGGAAGCTGGGCACATCTTCGTCTGGCGGACAGGAAAGGGGGAAGGAGAGAAGTCCTGAGCAAGTGCTCAAAGTTGGAGATGACCTAGCAGTTACACACATCACACCCAGCTGCGGTCCATTGGCCCAAGCTGATGGTGCAGCTCTCCCAGCTGCAAAGGAGGCTGGGAAGTGTAGTTCTCTGGGCAGGGGTGTGTGTGGCTGTGTGCCTCTGCTAAGTGGAAGGAGAGACTGGGTGGGGGCGAACTGTTAGCATTTCATCTGTGGGTATTTAAACACTAGAAGTTGGACGGTCTGTGCCCTCCCGCACAACTTGTCTCTGAGCGGGAGTGACTTGCCTGAAACCGGCGGACAGATCTACCTCAGGGCTAGCATCTGCTACGTGCCGAGCCTGAGGTGAGATTATTGCACCAGGTACGTGTTTGAGAACGTTGGTAAGAAGCGAATTCTCACCATCAACAAGTGCACAATGGCAGATGATGCTGCGTATGAAGTCGCGGTCGCTGATGAGAAGTGTTTCACTGAGCTCTTTGTCAAAGGTGAGGCCGGGATTTGGGCCGAGCTTGGGGATTGGGGTCCCGAAGGGTTCTGGAACAACTGGACCTCCTGTCCCCTCTGCCCACAGAGCCTCCCGTCCTGATTGTGACGCCCCTTGAGGACCAGCAGGTGTTTGTGGGCGACAGGGTGGAACTGGTAGTGGAGGTGTCGGAGGAAGGTGCCCAGGTCAAGTGGTAAGTGACCATCCACCCCTGAGCTCCGTCCAGGTGCCCACAGCTTCTCTGCATCAGCCCCGACCTTCGTGGCCTCTCTTGGAGACTGGGGACCTTTACCCAGGTGTCCCCAGGAGACTTCAGCCTTTCTCTCTAAATGCTGACTGTCACCCTCTAAAATTTCTGGAAGAATGTCTACCTATTCCATCCCCTTTACCCAATCCCTGCTATTTCAGGTTTATTAAATCATTTATTCATCCATTTGACCACTCACCTGTCCTTTGGTCTATCAATTCGTCCGTCCATCTTCCCATCCCCCCATCCACTCATCCATCTGTTCATCTATCCATCCAATTCATTGATGTATCCGTCCACCTGTCTAACTTATCCATCCGTCCATCATCCATCCATCCATCCATCCATCCACCCATCTACCGATCCATTTGTGTATTCCCACATCAATTCACCCATCTGACAAATATTTATCGAGCATCTATTGTGTGGTGGCATTCTTCTATATGTTGAAGATGTAATGGAAAGAAAATAAGTCAGCATGGTACCTGCCTTCGTGGAGTTTATAATCTGGTTAAGTTTCTGGAGTGTGTGAGTGTGAGAGGCGCAGACAGGTATTAGTCAAGTCATCACATGAGTAAATGTAAAAGTTCTGTTTTGACAGGTGTTTCAGACAAGCTGTAATGGAAGCTGTAACCACTTTTTAATAGGAAGAAGGGACTCGGGAAGTCAGGGAACCCTTCCTGGAGGAGGTGTCGATTGAGCTGAGGTTGGAGTGATGAGGAGGTAGACGTGAAGTAGGAAGGAAGGCGTGTCCCAGGCAGGGGAAGCACCATTTACAGAGGTCACAATATTTGGCATTTCTCTGTGACCTCAGGACATCCCCTGCGTTCTGTTCTCTGCCCCTGACCTCTTTCTGTGTCCCCTGACCTCCAACCGGGACCTTGAGGCATCTCCTGGTGGCCTGTGACCTCCTCCTCTTTTTCTCCCTGTGACCCCCACCTGTGACCCATTCATTCCAGATGCCTCTGCCAAGCTTAATCTCTCCTCCCTCCTGTGACCTCCTTTTGGACTCCTGAGCGCCACTGAGGACAGTCTCTCTGGGCCCCGACTGGCCCTCTGACCCCCAGACCCAGGGCTGTGCAGACCCCTCACCTCCCCCTTCACGTCCCCTCCGCCCAGGATAAAAGATGGCGTGGAGATGACGAAGGAGGATTCCTACAAGGCGCGGTACCGCTTCAAGAAAGACGGGAAGCGTCACTTGCTCATCTTCTCCGAAGTGACCCTGGAGGATGCGGGTCGCTTCCAGGTCATGACCAACGGCGGGCAGTGCGAGGCCGATCTCATCGTGGAAGGTACGGGGCCTCCTGTGGGGCAGGGGCCGCTGGGCACAAGCCTCTCCTCGCTGCTCCAAGTTGCTCAGGCCCCAGATTTCGGATGGTCCCTGATGCCTTTCTCTGCCTCACACCCTACATGCAACCCACCAGCAAGTCCTCGGAGGGGATCCTGACTCCGCCCCGTCTCCATCCGCGCATGCGTGGGCCACCGCAGAGGTCCCCTCGCTGGCCGCTCTGTTTCCACGCCGGCCCCGCATCTACGTAGCCAGAGTGGTCTGTGTGAAGGCATGTCAGCCCCAGCCAGGTGGCTCCATTGGTTGGAGCGTCACCCCAATACAACAAAAAGGCTGAAGGTTCGATTCCCGGTCAGGGCACCGACCTAGGTTGTAGGCTCAATCCCTGGTCGGGCGTATGGGAAGCAACGGATTGATGTCTCTCTCTCTCTCTTTCTCCCTTCCGCTCTAAAAAAATCCATAAACATATCCTTGGGCGAGTATTTCAAAAAATGTAAGTCCGATGGTGAACACTGAATACTGTCTAGGTGACAGTATTGTTCCCACGGGCACATCCTAGTTCTCTAAGTCGTCCCCATTAGGGGACGTTCGGTGAAGGGTCCATGGGACTCTCTGCACTATTTTTCCAAACTCCTGTAAGTCTATAATTCTTTTTTTTTTAAGATATATTTATTTATTTATTTTTAGAGAGAGGGGAAAGGCAGGAAAAAGAGAGGGAAACATCAATGTGTGGTTGCCTCTCAAACGCCCCCTACTGGGGACCTGGCCTGCAACCCAGACCTGTTTCCTGACTGGGAATCAAACCAGCGACCCTTTGGTTTGCAGGCCAGCACTCAATCCACTGAGCCACACCAGCCAGGGCTACAGTTCTTTAAATATGCAAAAAACTCAAGTCATGTATGGGCCATGAATGTCATATCCATAGGTAGTCATAAAAAGGGGAAGTTTTTAATGTACTGATGTGGATGTGTTTCCAAGATACAGTAAGTCCTTACTTAATGTCATCAACCGGTTCTTAAAAGTGTGATGAAATGATATATAATGAAACCCCTTTTACCGTGAGCTAAGTGACATTAACAAGATTAGGTTCCTACGACTTCCGACCAATGTTGTAACAAAATGATGTTGAAAGAAATGACGTTATTCAAGGACTTGCTACATATTATTAGGTGAAAAAGCAAATATGCTATTATTTGTGTATGGGGGGAAAGGGAGGAGGAAGGGGAGGAAGGAAGGAAGGAAGGAAGGAAAGAAGGAAGGAAAATGCACATACACATCAGCTTTAGACTGGATGCGTGATGACTTCAGAGAAGGGACCTAGATCCTTGGAGGTGGGTAGGTATGAGATTTTCCCCCTCTATATCTAAATCTTCCTCTTATTTTATTTTTAACCATGGAAATGCATTGTTTTATTTCTTTTTTAAAAGATTGTATTCATTTTTAGAGATAGGGGGAGGGAGGGAGAAAGAGAAGGAGAGAAACACCAATGTGCAGGAGAATTATCCATGGGTTGCCTCTTGCGCGCCCCCTACTGGGGACCTGGCCCACGACCCAGGCATGTGCCCTGACTGGGAATCGAACTGGCGACCTTTTCGTTTGCAGGACAATGCCCAACCCACTGACCAACACCAGTCAGGGCAGCATTGTTTTATTTAAAGAAAAAAAAAAAGAAAAATGTCAGTCAGATCCCCAGCTGTCCTCCCACCATCCTGCATGGCTCCACCTCACTTAGATTCAGCAGGAAGTCCTCTCTGCAGCCCCCATGCCCCAGGCTCTGGCCCTGTCTGACCCGCCCTGGTGCGGCTGCCTCTCTCATCTGTCCACACTGGCCTGCTTGTGTCCATGCCAACAAGCCTGCTTTGCTCTGCAGGGCCCTTGCACATGCCGTTCCCTCTACCTGGGGGACTCCTGCATCCTCCTGTGGATTTGGGCCTTGTCGCTCCCCCTTGTTGTTTGTTTATGTGTTCCCCTGCTCACTGCCTGTCTCCCAGCTGGCACCTGAGCTCCACGAGGCCGGTGATTTTTTCCGCACTGTTCGTGGCTGTTTCCTCAGTGCCTGGAACAGCCCTTGGCACACAGTGGGTGCTCGCAAAGATCTGTGGACTGACCAGAGTTGTGACGGCCCCATCTCCTTCTCTCCTTGTCCAGAGAAACAGCTGGAGGTCCTGCAGGACATCGCGGATCTGACAGTGAAGGCCTCGGATCAGGCCGTGTTCAAATGTGAGGTGTCCGATGAGAAGGTGACGGGCAAGTGGTACAAGAATGGGGTCGAGGTGCGGCCCAGCAAGAGGATCATCATCTCCCACGTGGGCAGGTGTGGAGCAGACTGTGGGGGTGGCTGGGGGATGGGGCGTGTGTATCAGCTAGCTCTAGCTGCGTAATGACCATTCCTGGACTTAGTGGTTTCAAAGAACAAGGACGTATTGGATTGAGTCTGTGGGCTGGTGGGAGGCTGGCTGATCTCGGATGGTCTGTGTCATGTCTCTGTGGTCAGCTGGGTGTTAGTTCTGCTCAGCTTCCTGTGCTCTCTCAGGACCTCAGCTCGGGGGATGGGCTGTCTCTGCACTGGTCCCTGTGATGCCTCATCTCCTAGCAGGGCTAGTCCTGGCATCGTCACGTGGTAGAAACAGGTTCTGAAGGAGTGAAAGGGAAAGAGACTCTTCAGCCTGGGCTGGGAACTGTCTCCATGTCACTGCCATCATGTTCTCTTGGGCAAAGGAAGTAAAAGGCTGCAGGGTCTCCTGGCAAGAGCAATGGATAGAAAGAGGGGAACACTTGTGGCCACATTTGCAAACAGTCTACTATGGGGCAGGGGGCGGGTCTAACTAAGGAAACAGAGGGCTGGGTCTTGACTGGTGCAGCTCAGTGGTTTAGCCATTGTCCCACAAACCAAAAGGTTGCGCGTTCAATTCCCAGTCATCGATGTGCGAGAGATACATCCATCGATCGGTTGCCTGTCACATGCCACCTACTGGGGACCTGGCCCGCAACCCAGGCATGTGTCCTGACTGGGAATTGAACCGGCGACCTCTTGGTTCCCAGGCTGGCACTCAATCCCCTGAGCCACACCAGCCAGGGCTCAGGGAGTTTTTTAAGTGCTTTACAACCCTGGGGTGAATTGTTATCATTACCTGTATTTTACAGATGAAAAATGAAGCAAAGAGAGGTTAAGTAACTTGCCCAAGGTCACACAGCTAGTAAGGGGCCAAGCTGAGATTTGAACCCAGCATTCCGAAGGCCGGAATGAAAAGAGTGGGTGTGAGCCTGTAAATTGCATGGAGGAGGATGTGTTTCCGAGGTGGTCCCCGGGTGACCTGGCCTCTGACACGTGCCCCACGCTCCCAACCCCTTAGGATTCACAAGCTGGTGATCAACGACGTCCGGCCCGAGGATGAGGGGGACTACACGTTTGTGCCCGACGGCTACGCCCTGTCTCTCTCGGCCAAGCTCAACTTCCTGGGTGAGGAGGCCCCTTTTGCCCCAGGGCCCCCCTCAGGGTTAAGTTTCCCTGACTGCACCTCGGGGCGGGGGTGGGTGGGGAACAGCGGGTGTCTGCCAATCACGGGGACAGTCAGATAGAAGATAGGGGAGAGTATGCCACAGTGTGACCATGTGGGGGACATGTGGGACAGTCACATCCCTGAACCCACTCCAGCATCCCAGGTGCCAGGGTGACACCAGACCTTCCTCTTTGCCTTGGGTATGAAAGTGGAATACGGGGCCCGCTCACTTTAGACCTAACCGTCCACTCTTCTGTGTTCCCCAGAAATCAAGGTGGAGTACGTCCCCAAGCAAGGTAAGGACTGGGGCTGCTTTGGTAACTGAGGCCCAGACTCCTGGGTCTGAGGGAGGAGGGGCCGGGGGCCTGGACCCCTGGGTCTGAGGGAGGAGGGGCCGGGGGCCTGGACCCCTGGGTCTGAGGGAAAAGGGGCTCTTGGGCTTTCATGGCTGTGGAACCCGGCTTCTCAGGAGGTCCTGTGGAGGATGGATTGGGACAGTCCTGCTGTCCACTTCCAAGTTCCCCACAATCCTGTCTCCGCCACCAGAGCCACCAAAGATCCACCTGGACTGCTCGGGGAAGACCTCAGACAACTCGATTGTGGTCGTAGCTGGGAACAAGCTGAGGCTGGATGTGGCCATCAGCGGGGAGCCCCCTCCTGTGGCCACCTGGCTGAAGGGGGATGAGGTAGGGTGGGCTTCCCCTGGGCGCTGTCTGTCCCTCTCAGCTCTGCTGGGCGACTTGAGACAAGTTGCTTTCCCTCTCTGAGCCACAGTTTCAATGTAAAATGAGGATTATGATTCCTTCCTCAGGGGGTTGTTTGGAAGATTGGAGATTACATTTGTCCACCCCATGGCACTGTCCCAGCACATGGTGGGTGCTCCATCCATCTGTCTGTCCATGCATTCTCCACTCATCCATCCATCTTCCCATTCATCAGTTAATTGATTAATTCATGCATCCATCCACTCATCCAGTATTTAATCAACTTGTCCATTCATGAGCCAACCCAGTTATCCATCCATCTGTCCATCCATCCAACAAATGTTTTGACCTTGCATGCTCCAGGCCCTGGGACAGTTTAGTGTTTCTTCTCCCTGGGCTGCAGTCTCCTCTCCTGTAAAATGGACGGACGCAGCGCTCATTCGTCCCTCCACTCAGCACACACCCCTTGAGCCCTCCTCTGCGCCGGGCTCTGTGTGCAGCCACTGAGGTTATAGGCCTTCTGGGAGGGAGGCAGACAGGTGCCCAGGTGGTCACCGTCCAGGGTGATCGGTGTGAGATAAAAGGAGGTACCCAAAGCTGTGGGAATTCAGAGGATAGGGCCATCACTGCCCATTGAGAGCATCCAGGAGTGCTTCCTGAAGGAGGTGACTTTCAGCAGGTCCTAAAGGATGAGTAACAGGAAAGCAGATAGAGAAGGGGGTGAGGGTGCTGCGTGGGACGAGCCAGGGTGTGTTTGGAGGGTGAGGAAGGCTGGGGCTAGGGGGGCTGGTGAGGCCATGCAGGTCCACCCGGTCCTCTTGTGCGGGTCTGTGGCCTTGTGTGTGGTGTGGCCGTGGACAGGCACGGGAGGACTGCACGCAGGGCAGGGGCAGAGGCAGGTCTGTACCTGGGGAGGTGGGGAGAGGCAGAAGCAGAGCCTGGCTATTTGGCGGCTCTGTCCAGGTGTTCTCGGCCACCGAGGGCAGGACCCGCATCGAGCAGCGCGTGGAGCTCAGCAGCTTCGTGATCGAGAGCGCCGAGCGGGCGGACGAGGGCCGCTACACCATCAAGGTCGCCAACCCCGCTGGCGAGGACGTGGCCTCCATCTTCGTGCGGGTTGTGGGTGAGCAGGGGGAGCCAGAGGCACTGAGCTTGGGGGTGGCTCCCCAGGGCCGGGAGAGGTCCTGACTCTCCTGTCTCCCACCCAGATGTCCCAGACCCCCCAGAGGCTGTGCGTGTCACCTCGGTTGGAGAGGATTGGGCCACCCTTGTGTGGGAGCCGCCCAAGTATGATGGGGGGCAGCCAGTCACCGGTGAGTGCCTGCGTACCAGAGTTCCCCTGACCTCCAACCTCCTGTCCCCCCGATTTCTCTTTGACTTCGGAGTCCGTAGCCTCCTCCGTGGCGCCCCTCTGAGACCTGGTTTCCGTCTTCAACATTTCGCGGTCCCTTCAGTCTTTGCGTTGCTCTTTACTCTCTGACGATCTAGGAATCCTCACTGGGTCAATGGCCTGGGATTTTCTATGACCCTTGATCCCCTGATTCATGACTATGACCCTGTGGGATCACTAACCCCATGACCAGTGACCTCTGACTGCTGGTGACCTTGAGGTCAACCCAGGATCCATGGCCTCAGGCCTCTCTGGGCCATGTGGCCTTTTGATGTGACCCCCACGGCCCCCTCCTGACCTCCAATGCCCCCATGGCCTCTTCATGACCACCCACTCCTCTCTGCTTGCGGGGGCATGTCCAGGGTACCTCCTGGAGCGGAAGAAGAAGGGCTCCCACCGCTGGGTGAAGCTGAACTTCGAGGTCTTCACGGAGACGACCTACGAGTCCACCAGGATGATCGAGGGCGTCCTCTACGAGATGCGGGTCTTCGCCGTCAACGCCATTGGGGTGTCCCAGCCCAGCCTCAACACCAAGCCCTTCATGCCTATCGGTGACGCCCCTGCGCCCCGTCCGCTTCTGCCCCGCACCCTGTCCATCATTGCCCTCTGACCCTGCACCCTGGCCTTTGACCCCACGGAACCTGCTGACTTCTGTCGCCTCTCCTCCGGCAACTGAGCACGTGGGCCCCTCAGCCTCCCCCCTGCGCCCGACTCCTTCCTGACCCAGGGCACCCGCGGCTGCCCTCTGTGGCCTCACACTCCATGCCGTGGCCTGAATATCCCATTGACCTCTCCCCTAGCAGACTGACACCTATCTCTGACCTTGGAGACCTCGCTGTCCCTTGCTGTCTTGTTTTAATGACCCTGGATGGCATGTCCTTGCTCAGTGACCCCTGGCCCACCATATTGATTCCTTTGCGGCCAGCGACTCCAGCTCTGACCCCGGACCTTCCCTGCTGACCCCTCATGTACCCCCATCTCCCCTTTCCCTGGGTCCTTACAGCACCCACGAGTGAACCCCGGCACCTGACAGTGGAGGATGTGACAGATACTACCACCACCCTCAAGTGGAGGCCCCCAGACAGGATCGGGGCCGGCGGCATCGACGGGTACATGGTGGAGTACTGTCTGGAGGACTGTGAGTGGCCCCAGTGGGCCGGGGGGGGGCAGCGGCTCCCACGGGCCCAAGTGGGTGTCTGGTCCCAGGGACCGAAAATAGGACAGTGCAGGGGCCAGTCCATGGGGCAGTGAGCTGCCCTTGCGGGATTTGTATTTACCTGAATCTCCGGGACGGGGCTGGGTCAAGCCAGGCCCCCACTGACCAGCTTGCCCTCTCTCCCTCCTCTCCCCCGTCCTCTCTTTTCTCTTCCCCTACACCCATCCTCCAAACAGCTGTGCCTTTTCGTTCATCCGTCTATCCTTTCATCCGAGTATTTATCTACCGTTATATTCCTTCTTCATCTCTTATTCATTTATTCATCATCCACCTATCCATCCATCCATCCATCCATCCATCCATCCATCCATCCACCTTTTCCTCCTTTTTCCCTTCCTTTCTTTTTTTTACCTTTTATTTCTCTCTCCCTCCTTTCCTTTCCTCCCTCTCTCCTTCCTTCTTTTCTTCTACTTCCCCACCTATTCATCCATCCAAACCATCTATCTGTCTTAAAATTCTTTGGATCATCCAACTATCCATCTCTCCTGTAACATTTTTATCCATAAATCTCTCTTCACTACCATCTTCCCTCCCTTCCACGTCTTCCTTCTTTCCACTCATCCATTTACCTGTTGCCCATCCATCTATCTATGATCTATCTGTCTATCCTATCTACTGTCTGTCCGTCCATCCGTCCATCCGCCCACCCCATCTCCATACACCCCGCTCGCCACCCTCCGCTCCAACACACACGCACGGCCGAGGCTATGGGAACATCTCCAGCATGTCATCTCCCTGGGAAGACAGAGGAGATCATCTTTTTTGTTGTTGTTTACTTTGTGTTGAATTTATTGGAGTGACATTGGTTAATAACATTTTATAGGTTTAGCCCTAGCTGGGTAGCTCAGTTGGTTAAGCATTGTCCTGATACGCCAAGATTGTGGGTTCGATCCCTGGTGAGGGCACATACAAGACTCAACCAATGAATGCATCAATAAGTGGGTCAGCAAATGGATGGTTCTCTCTGTCTGTCTCTCTTTCTCTAAAATCAATCAATACATTAAAATGTTTAAAATGTCATAGGCTCGGGCGTACAATTCTGTAACGCATCACTTGTATATGGTATTATGTGTTCGCCGCCCCCGGTCATACCTTCTTCCACCACCAGATGAGACCATCTTGACACCGTACCCCAGGCCTCACAGTCAGGCAGATGTGGGTTCCAATCCTGCCCCTGCACTTTCTAGCTGTGTGACCTTGGGCAAATGTCTGTGCCTCAGTTTCTTCATCTAAAGAAAGCAGACAGCCCTCCCCTTGGCAGGGCGCAGCGACGGCTGCGTTGGGGGATGTGTGGGCATGACGGGTGGTTGGGGCTCTGGCCGGTGTCTTCCCTTTCTCTTCCCAGGGCTCTTCGCTCCACTTCTGCCCCTGGGGGCCCCTCCCTGATCGGTCTGCCACCCCCACGTTTCAGACCCTCCTCATGTTAGACTTCACCCTGTTTCTTGTTGGTCTCACCTGTGTTGGTTCGCCAGCGCCTGAGGATGAACTCGAATGGAAGGGCTCCTATCATAGAGGAGTCCTTTGCCCTCTATGAGCCTCGGTTTCCTTGTCTCTGCCATGGGGATACTGCAGGGTAGAGGTGGGAATGAGGAGCTACCATGTGTCCCAGCTTTCAACCCTGGTCACGAGCGCTGAATAAATGTCAGCTGCTGCCAGTTTGAGGCCCGGGAAGGGAGGATGAGCAGAGGGGCTCGCAGGAAGGTTCGGAAGAAAGGTCCCCAGCATCGCTCCTCTGTGGTAGCCGAGGACTGGATCCCCGCGAACACGGATCCCATTGACCGCTGTGGCTTCACCGTCAAGAATCTGCCCACGGGGTCAAGAATCATCTTCCGGGTCGTTGGGGTCAACATTGCAGGGCGCAGCCTGCCGGCCACTCTGGCCCAGCCAGTCACCATCAGGGAGATTGTCGGTGAGCGACCCCTGACCCCCGACCCTGCTCTCCTAAAGGCCAGGGTGTGGTGGTCTGGCCAGCCCTTTCCCGCCATCACTGGGGTCTCCCCCAGCAACCTCGTGGCCATGGTCTCGAGTGTCCCCCAGCTCAGCGCTGAGCTCTCCTTGCACCTGTGTCCTCAGAGCAACCCAAGATCCGACTCCCCCGCCATCTCCGCCAGACTTACATCCGCAAAGTGGGGGAGCCCATCAACCTCCTCATCCCCTTCCAGGTGCGGGGGCTGGGGCCGGGGTCGGGGGTCGGGGGTCAGGGGTCAGCTCCCCAGCTGACCTCTGCCGCCTGCCGCCCACCCAGGGGAAGCCGCGGCCCCAGGTGGTGTGGACGAAGGGCGGGGCGCCCGTGGACTCCTCCCGCGTGAACGTGCGCACCAGCGACATCGACACCGTGTTCTTCGTGCGCCAGGCGGCCCGCTCCGACTCGGGGGAGTACGAGCTGACCGTGCAGATCGAGAACATGAAGGACACGGCCACCATCCGCATCCAGGTCGTGGGTGCGTGGCCGACCGGGCGGCGGCGAAGCCGGGCTGGGGGTGGCCCCGGAGGGGGGAGTGGAGAGACTGAAATGGGGGGGCGGTGAGGTGCAATGGCTGGAAAAGGCGAGGCCATGGGAACGGGGAGAAAGGCCGAAGAGATGTCAGAGTCCGGAGGGGGGGACTGGCATGCAGCAACCCCCCCCCCCATTTCCAGAAAAGGCGGGGCCACCGCTGGACGTGACGGTGAAGGAGGTGTGGGGCAGTAACGCGCTGGTGGAGTGGCAGCCCCCCAAGGACGACGGGAACAGCGAGATCACGGGGTATTTCATCCAGAAAGCCGACAAGAAAACCATGGTGAGAGGCCCGAGGGGCGGGGCGAGTGGGAGAGCCGCCGGCGGTCGTCAGAGCCGAGCCCGCAGCTCTCCTTTCCCAGCGCGGGAAACCGGCGCCGGGAGGGCGGGCTTTTGGCTGAGACTCGGTGCGTGATGGGTTTTCTTCGCCTGATGAAATCCAGCATTACCTTTAAAGTGGCATCTAGTGCGTTCCCAGTGCTGTGCAGCCACCACCTCTATGCATCCCCAAGACACTTTCTTTTATTTATTTATTTTTAGAGAGAGGGGAAGGGAGGGAGACAGAGAGGGAGAGAAACAGCAATGTATGGTTGCCTCCCACATGGCCCTCACCGGGGACCTGGCCTGCAACCCAGGCATGTGCCCTGCCCGGGAATCGAACCGGCAACCCGTTGGTTCCCAGCCCGCGCTCAATCCACTGAGCTACACCAGCCAGGGTTCTTTTTTTTTTTTTTTTTTTAATAAAAGATTTTATTTATTTTTTTTTAGACAGAGGGAAAAGGAAGGAGAAAGACAGGGAGAGACACATCCGTGTGTGGTTGCCTCTCGTGTGCGCCCCCTACTGGGGACCTGGCCCGGTACCTAGGCAGGTGCCCAGACTGGGAATCGAAGCAGCGACCCTTTGGTGTGAAGGCGGGCACTCAGTCCACTGAGCCACACTGGTCAGGGAGTCCCAAGACATTTTCATCATCTAAAAGGAAACCCCGTGTCTGCTGGGCGGTCGCCCCTCCATTACCTCCCCTTCAGACCCTGGCCACCCACAATCTGCTTCCTGTCTCTACGGATTTGCCTATTGGGACCCCTTCCCATGAACAGAATCACACAATGGGTGGCCTTTTGTGTCTGTCTCGCTTCTTCCACACAGCCCCGTGTTTTCCAGGTGTCAGCGGCACACGGTAGCAGGTGTCAGTTTTCGTCCCTTTTCACAGCTGTGTAATATCCCGCGGCTGGGGCGCTGCCACCTTTTGCTTCTCCATTCATCCGCTGATGGGCATCGGGTGATTCCCGCTTTCCGGCCCCTGTGGGCAGTGCCACTGTGAAGGGCGCGTTTTCTTAGCTCCGCACACACTTGACTGTATTTGCCTCATCCTGGTCCTTCCTTGTCTGTGTCCCTGACTTTCCCGGCCCTGCCCTGTCCGCCTGCCAGGAGTGGTTCAACGTCTATGAACACAACCGCCAAACCCACTGCACCGTGCCTGACCTCATCATGGGCAACGAATACTATTTCCGAGTTTTCAGCGAGAACATCTGTGGGCTCAGCGACTCCCCCGGCGTCTCCAAGAACACGGCTCGGATCCCCAAGGCGGGTATGGCCATGCCCCTCTGCAAGGTCCCGTCCCTGCTCTTGGCTGGGGTGTGACTGCGAGTCCTCTGCACCCAGCCCCCGACCCCCTGGACTCAAAGTTGATGGCACCTGGTGACAGAGGAGAGGTATTTGGGGACAATCGGGATCAGTCACCTCACAGGGTCACCTCTCCTCCCCCAGGTATCACCTACAAACCTCTGGATTACAAGGAACACGATTTCCGCACGCCTCCCAAGTTCCTGACACCGCTGCCGGACCGGGTGGTTGTGGCTGGATACGCTGCTGCTCTCAACTGTGCCGTCAGAGGCTTCCCGCAGGTGCGTGCGTGTGTGCGTGTGTGCGTGGCCCTGGAGGGACATCTTCAGCAAGATGGAGACCCTACCCCTTCCCATTCACAACCCCTCTTCCTCTCTGACTCACCTCTTCTCGGTTCATAAAATTTGCTCCCTTTTCACTGGCTGGTCGAATCCACTTGCCACCAGTTTCTCTAAATAAAGTTTTATTGGAACGTGGCCCTATACACTTGCTTGTGTATTATCTGCGGCCGCAGAGACCACTGGGCCACAGAGCCTAAACTGTCAACTACCTGGGCCTTTACACTCAAAGCTTGCCACGTTCTGGTCGGACTTGTAAGTTTTTAGCTTTGCCCTGTAGGCGCACCGTGGGGTCGAGTTCACCTCCTCCATCTCCGTCTGTTCGCTTCCTTCACTAACTCCACTCATTTATTCACCTCCCAATCCACCTACCTGGTTCATTCATTCACTGCATTTGCTTATTTACATCATTCATTCACTCAGTTTATTCTTTATTTTTCAATCCTCACCTGATGATGTGTTTATAGATTTTAGAGAGAAAAGAGAGAGGGGGTGGGAGGAGAAAGAGAGAGAGGGGGGGGGAGAGAGAGAGAGAGAGAGAGAAACATTGACTGGTTGCCTCCCACATCTGCCCAGACCAGAGCTCGAACCTGCAACCTAGGTATGTACCCTGGCCGGGAATCAAACCTGCAACCTTTTTGGTGTATGGGACGACGCTCCCACCAACTGAGCCACCCAGCTAGGGCTTGTTTATTCTTTCCATACATATTTTCAAAGGGTTTCTATGTGCTGGTGAATTGGATGAGACGTTCCCTCCCATATGCTGGAGGAGACAGCATTAATTCAACCTCACACGAGTGACTACAACATTGTAAAGGGTGATAAGTGTGCCAGAGAAGTGAGACAGCCTTGAGGTTGGGGAGTGACCTGCGAGCTGAGACCTGAGACAGGCAGGTGCTCATCGGTGAAAAGAGGAGGAAGAGCAGTCTTGGAACTGGGAACAGCCGGTGCCAAGACCCTGAGGTGGGGGCCTGCCTGGTCTGTTGGAGGAACAGCGAGGTGGCCGGTGTGGTGGGGGCAGAGGGACCGAGGCTGCAGCAGCCAAGGGGCAAACCGTGCTGGGCCCTGCGGGACACAGGAGGAGTCAGCTCTTCCTCTTATAGAAGGGGAGACTGAGAGCCAGAAAAATGATGAGGCCAAGGCCATCCCGCCAAAATGAGGAGGTGGCCCGGGCAGAATGAGAATTAAGATCTTCCTCCCAAGGCCCATTTTGCCATCACCCAGGGGGACCCTCTCTCAGCGGGGCTCCTCTCCTGCTCCCCTCAACAGCCAAAGGTGGTCTGGATGAAGAACAAGATGGAAATCCGAGAAGACCCCAAGTTCTTGATGACCAACTTCCAGGGTATCCTGACGCTGAACATCCGCCGCCCCACCCCCTTCGATACCGGGACTTACACCTGCCGGGCTGTCAACGAGCTGGGGGAGGCGCTGGCCGAGTGCAAGCTGGAGGTGCGAGGTGAGTGCGCATGCGCTGGCCCGATGGCAGGACGCAGGGTAACAATGGGCTCCGGTGAAGGCCGCCCAGGGCGCCGGAGGAGGGCGGGGGTGGAGGAGCACCTGACCCGGCTGGGGCAGTCGTCCGAGGATTTCCAAAGTTGTTGAAGGACAAAGGAGTGAAGGAGCTTGGCCAATGATTGCATAGGTCTCCAGTGGGGAGGCGTGTGGACCCAGTGTCGAAACAGACGTGGGTAGTGGCAGAGGGCGGGGGGCAGTGGGAGCCCAGAAACCTGCCTCCCTCCTGCACAGCCTGTCCGCAGCCTCTGTTCCTCTCGGCCCCACAGCCCCAGCCCTGAAGTTCATCCTCTTCCTTTTGAATTCCCTTCTGGCCAGCCTCCCCACCTCCCTCTCTCAGTGTCTCCAGTCCACCCCGTCCTAGAGGACTCCCTTCTCCAGGGTTGACTTGCCCTCCATGGGCTTCCCAGCGGCCCTGGAGCCCCTCAGCCTGGTGTCAGCGCCCTGCATCTGGCCCCTCTCCAGACTCCCATACCCCCATTTTTCTTCCACACTGGTCAGGCCACACCCAGCTGCTGGCAGTTGGACAAACTAACCAAGCTTCCTCTGGGCCACTCTACCTACCGGGAACACTCCTCCTCACCTCCCCCACCTTGCTCTTGCATCCATCCAACGTCCTCCAGTCAAGGCTCTGTGGGGCGGCTGCTAACCAAGTCCCTTAGAGGTGGCTGCCGGAGTCCCTCCCCGACTGTGACTTCCCCTGGCCCTGATGACAGCCCAGCAGACAGAAGTAGCTTCAGACCCTTGACAAGGAAGGGCTCAAAGACCTCCATGCCTTCGCGTCTGTCATTCCTCCAGGCTGACCCAGTTTCTCAAGTTCTGTCCCCTTAATCAACTATTGAGTCAGCTCTGAAATATCCCCACTTGAGGATTCCAGTGACAGCCCGTGTCGCCAGCAGCTGCTCAGGAATCTCTGATCAGAATGGCCCAGTTTGAGGTTCAAAGCTACAGCAGTCAAGCACGGGGCACGATGCGGTGGGAAGCAGGCTGGTGAAGGGGAAACTTGCTCCCCCTGCTGGTCAACTGAATGCAGCAGGCAAAAGGGCCTGGAGGGGGCACTGGCGCTGCGGAAGCCAGGTCCCTGCATCCCCTGAGCCACCCTCGTCTCATTTCGCCCACAGTGCCTCAGTGACACTCTCTCCGACTCGCCCAGATCATTGGCTGCTGAGTCCTGCCCCGACCTCCCTGAACAGTGTTTCCCTGTGAGGAGGTATCAATGCGAAGATAAGAGTCTTGTCTGGAAATGCATGTGTCTGTCCTTCTTGAGTCTTATCTCTGCCTGCCTCCTCTTGGAGGGGCTAAGCACCTGGGGGTGGGTAATGGGGACAACCAGGCTGGAGTGGCTACCACTGAAAGGCAACAGGCCACGTGGAGGCCACCATCTTGGAACAGCTACTTTAGCGAGGCCACCGCGTTGCCATGGCAACTCCCCCAGCGTCCACGCATCCCAGGCCCCCTGGTAGACTAGCTATCAGGGGTGGGGGCGAGGCAGGCCAGCAGCTGCGGCAACTACAGTGAGTCCGAGAGGACCCGAAGGCCAGGCTGGGAGGGCTGCTCTGTGAGGTAGCCAGGAGAGCATGGGGGCACTAGGTCTCACGGGTACCCCCAGCGGCCAGATGCGACGCCCTGAAGACCACGCGAAGCCACCCAAGAAAGGCTGCTTCTTGCCAGGCGGCTGTGTTCAATTGCTGACGACCTGGTTCTCAGTTCTTAAGTGGACGATCTTTTTGAACTTTAATAATTCATCTGTCCAGCCCCAAAGTAGGGTACACAGCTCTCTGGCCCTTTGGAGACTTCAAAGGATTTTGGAGGAATCAGAGTCCCCAGAGTGAGAGGCCTGGGTTGGGGGTCCAGTGTGGTGTCCATGGCCGGGAGCTGCGTACAGGAGGGTTTGTCTCAGAGGCCTTGGCCCCACACATATCTGCAGTTTGGCATGGGTGGGGGCCTCTGTACTTACCGGGGAGGCAGGGGGAGCGCGTGTCTCCAGAGGGGGCCCCGCGGGTTCCAGGGGCCCCACCTCCAAGGACAGGCGCCCCTCCCTTCCCAGGCCTGACCTCCCCTGCAGGCCCCGGCATTCCCTCCCCAGATACCACTGTGGAGAGAGGCTGGGAGGGGGCGAGGATGCCCAGTTCCAGAACTAGAGGCACTGTAGCTCGTGCACCAAGGCCAGGGTGCATTTTCTGCTGCCCTTGATGCGCAGACTTCAGACCCTTTCAGGAATCAGGAGTCCAGGCTGTTGCACTTCCACTCTCAGCCACAAGCTTTCAGGCCCCCAGCCACCTCCTCCCTCAGGAGTCTGGCCCGTTCTCCTGCCTCCTTGCAGCCCCGCCCTCTCACCTCCAACCGCTAAATCAGATCCTCTTCATCCTCTTCGTCTTCCTCCTCGTCCTCCTCCTCCTTGTCCCAGGTGTTGGCCGCCGAGTACTTTTGCGTGAAGGGTTCGGCTCCCCGGGCCGAGTGGAAGCGCAGGCGGTAGAGCAGCCGCACCCACTGGCCAAACTTGCGGTCGCGGGTCTTGGGCGGACCCCGAAGCTGCAGGTAGAAGGCGCGGCCCGTTTGAAACTTGACCTTGAGCTGACAGTGCCTTTCGTCGTGGACGAAGAGCTGGACGAACTGCAAGGGGAACAGACTGGGCGGGCGGAAGGGGCGCTCTCAGGTCACGCCCGGCCCAGACTCCGTAGCTCGGACGCCCTCGCGAGTCGGGGGCGCCCGCATCGCCGCCCCTTTCTCCGCCCGGAAGGAGTCCTTTTTCACTTTCTCTGCCTCTTGAATCTTACCCATCCCCGACTTCTACCACACCACAAAGCACACTTGTGTCTCCCGCTCCTCCTCTCTCCTAAACCCCAGACTTGAATAGACAGCCTCCTAGCTGAAATCAAGTTCCGTTTGGATGTTGGATCGACATCGGACACCTAAAATGCTGACCTTATCCCTAGCCCAAACCCGCTCCTCTCTGTCCTCCCAGTTTTAACTACACCCTCCCACTTGCCTGGTCAGAAACGTGGCGTTCCTCTTGACCTGACTTTCTCTCTCACACCCTTATCCAGTCCCACCACTGAATTCTGATGGCTCTACCGTTAATATGTGCCCACAATCCGACCACTTCTAACTCCCTCCAACGCCTCCATCCGAGTCCAACCACCGTCTCTCGCCTCGGCCCCCAGCTCGTGTTCTCCACGCGGCCGCCAGAGGGCGCCGGTCAACACCTGAGTTGGCTCAGAGTCAAAGCCAAGTCCTCACCTTGCGCCGGAGGCCCTGCAGGGTCTGCCCGCTTGGTTCCCTCTCTGCCCTCACCTCCCGCCTACTTCCAAGGCTTGCTCTCCTCCAGCCACACTGGCCTCCTCGCTGTTCCGTAAATCTGCCAGGCTTGATCCTACCTCAGGGCTTTTGTACAAGCTGTTCCCTCCGCCTGAAATCTTCCCCCAGCCATCCCCCTGGCTTGGCCCCTGCGTTTCTCTCAGGGAAGTCTGTTTACCACCTTCGGCCCGTTTGCAGCCCTGTCCGTGCTTGCCGACCTCCCCCTGGTCCCCTGAATGATGTCCCCTGCCTGATGTCTCCACAGATCTTTTACCGCTTTGGACCCACTGCCATGTAGTCTGTCTGCCTGCCCTGTAGAAGGTTATATTTTTGTCACCCTCACACCTGTGCACATAGATGTCCCCTGCCTGCCACGCTGGCTGTAATCCCAGGACAGTAGACACAGCCTCAGTGGCAGACTCCATCTATTTCGTCCCCCAAATGGAAGGATAACAGCTGACATTGACAGCTTACTTGTACTTTTAGTTTATCCCCAAGCAGCCCTGGAGGTGGGGTCTCCCCTTATCCCCATGTTCCAGGTGAGGAAACTGAGGCCCAGATAGGGGAAGTTGGCCCAAGCCAGTGAAGAGGTGAGGCCAGGATTTGAACCCAGGGCATCCAAGGGCAGCCTTTTGTTCAAGGATGTTTCTACTACATTGTGAGGGTGGTGTCCGAGGGGCCAGTTTGTTCAACCGTGCACGTCCACCACAGGGCCGGGTGGCTGTATTCATGTCAATACGGACTGAATATTGCTAGCATGCTGAGTGCGTGAGCAGAGGGAAAGGGAGTATGTACTGTGTGCCTGCAAGTATTAACAGGCCAATGCACACGAGATGCCCGTCAGAGGTGGTCCAGAGGAACTCTGGGTTGTAAGCTGGTTAGCAGGGAGGCAGCAGTGAGTCTTGAGGCTGAGTTTGCAGAGCAAGCGCGATGTTTTTACTTCCATGTTTCTGTTTATTTAGGGGCCAGTGAGGGGAGAGTGCTGCAAGAAACTACGAAGGTCAAAGCCCTCCCTTAACACCGTCCTTATCGCTTTCCAACGGCACGTCATGACTCAGTGGTAGTTTACTTTTCCCATAGACATGCTTTGGTGTTGGCTGCTGGAGTTGGATGTAGGAGCTTAGGATGAAAAAAAAGTATATTTTGCGTTATGTGTGTTGTATACCTTGGAGTGGATCTGCATTACTTTTTTAAAAAAAGATTTTATTTATTTTTAGAGAGAGGGAGAGGGAAGAAGAGAGGGAGAGAAACATCGATGTGCGAGAGACACATCTATCTGTTGCCTCTCATAGGCCCCCAAGCAGGGACCTGGCCTGCAACCCAGGCATGTGCCCAGACTGGGAATTGAACCGGTGACCTCTGGGTTTGCAGGACAACGCCCAACCCATTGAGCCACACCAGTCAGGGCAGATCTGCATTACTTTTTCCATGAAAACAAATGAGGACCTGAAGGGGCACTGGGTAGTGTGACACAGGAGTTGGAGCGCTGTGCAGTCAGCAATCACGAGAAGCCTGAGGTTCCGATCCCAGCTGATCCTCAAACCCAGGAGGAGATCCTGGGCAAGTGGATCCCCTCTCTGGGCCCTAGTTTCTCTCTTTGGAGGATGGGGCTAAGGGGTCATGCCATATGAGAGTATGATGTCAGAGATGAGATGATGTGAGGGCCCAGGGGGTGCTTGGCATGTAGCAGGTGCTGCAGGTCATTCTCTTGACCCCTGCCAGGGTGTGGCTAAGGACCGTTCCCCCTCATATCTGTCTATCCCTGATTTTGTGCCCCTGAAGACTGCCCTGTCCTCGTTCTCCTGGGTGGCCCGCAGCCCAGAGAGGACTGGTAGCCATCCAAGGCTCCTGACCCCGGGGCTCATCTGGGTGAGAGGAGGTGCTGCTGGGAGCCTAGGACGGCCTGAGCTGGGGAACAAGGAGGTATGGGCGGGGGCGGGGGTGTGGGCAGTCACCCTGAGAGCTGCAGGCGTCCGTCCTCCTTGGCAGGGCCCGCCAGCAGCAACAGGTCTGGGAGTTCCAGGGCTGGACTGGAGGCTGCCACCCCCATGGTTACCTTGTTGGCAACTTCTCCTAACCGGGTCACCTGGGGCGGGGGGACAAGGGTCAGAAGCTGGATAGATGTGGGGAGCAGATTTGTGGAGGAATCAGAATAAAAAATCTTGGTAGGATGAAAGGTCATGAACCTAGTGAATTAAATACCAAGATGGGAGTCGAATACCCTGAGGTCAAAGGTCAAGAGTCACGCAGTTGTTAAGTCAGGGAAACTGAAGGGAATCAGAGGCCAGGTTTCACAGAGTAGAGAAGATCTGAAGGTATGGGGAAAGGGGTCGGTCAGGAGTTCCAGGAGACAGACATTATGGGGGAGTTGTCACAAGGAGGGAGAGCCGGGGTTGCCAAAGTCAGGAGGTCGAGCCTCAGGCTGCCGCTCAGGGGGTCCTGGGGGCTCCACACCTGCACGAAATTGCTCTCGAAGATGGAGAGGTCTCGCAGCTGGTCGAACTCGCCGCGCAGAAGGTAGCGCTGGAGACGTCCAGGCCGGCCCGTGGGACAGGCGGGAACCAGCGCGCGTTCTAGGGTCGAAGTTCGGGGATCTATTCCAAGAGGCTGGGCCGGGCACCCCCGGCTGGCAGGGCCCGGGGCAGCCCGGCGCTGAGAGCAGGGGTTTCTGGGCTATCGGTGTCCACTTCGCCGACCCCATCCCTCACCTGGTGCAACCCTCCAGGCCTGGCTCCGCCATCCCACCTGGTCCCACCGCACCTGCTTCGCTGAGGGCCGGCTCAGGCTCTTGCCCCCGCTTCATCGCAACGCCCCGCCCCTTTCGGGAACGGAGGGAGGAGCCTAGGGAGAAAACCGACAGGCGGGGCCGCGTATTCTGTAACCGCAAAATGCTGCGGACCAGGGGATGCCCGCGATTGTGCCGTCACCCGACGGGCGGTGGCCAGCCTTCGGGCGTCAGGCCCCGGTAGCGAGCAGGCGCTAGTGCGCAGACGCGAGGAGCCGGCGCAGGCGCACGGGCGGTAGGTTGCGGTCCGTTTCTCCCGGAGTGCTCTGCGGCTCCCAGCTCACTCTCGCCCGTTGGCTGGTGGGAAGGGGCCAAAATGGCGGTGGCCGGTGCTTTGGCCAGTCGGCTGTTCCTGCTCTTGCTAGTGGCGGCCGCAACCCCCAGTCGTGCGCGAGGCAGTGGTTGCAGGTCCGGGGCCGCTGTGCGAGGGGTGAGTACTCATTGACTCGGCACAGGGGCGAAGCCGACGGAAATCGTGAGTCTCGGACTTTGAGGTCGATTAAGGTCGGAACGGGGCTGTGCAGGGCCGAGAGGGATGAGAGGTGAAAGAAGCGTGGAGAGCGAGTCTGCAGTCCTGTACATGCAGAGGCCGCACAACTGGGAGAGGCAAGGGGAAAGCGCGAGGGGGCAGGGCTCCGGTGGGATTTTGGCACTTGCACGCTCGTTGCTGGCAAAACAGTGCTGCGCCCAAGGAGAAGGTTGGGGCCAGACTCTAATCTTGACGTTTTGACTGTTGCATGAATACGCATGAGGAGGTGTGGCCCGGATGGAATCCTGGCGAATGAGACGTTGGGCAGCTAAAATGAAAAGAGCGGGCGGGGATGGGGGTGCTGTCAAGAGATTGGAGAGTAGTTCTGCCGGCTGAATTTGCATGAGGAGGGCGGGATCTTGATTTGTAGGATTAAAACATGGAAACAAGGTCGCGCAGGTGCGAAGGCTTAGCGTAGAGAATGCCGCCAAGGGAGAAGAAATTTAGCGATTTGGAGAAAAGGAGGGCGTGGATCCTTGTGTTGATAAGAGGCGGAATTAGGGTGGCATCATGGCTATTGAGGCAGTTAAGGTGAAAACGAGTCTACTTGGATATTATTAGCTTGGAAAGGACCCAGGAATATTGATGATACTAGGCGTGAAAATGACCCAGAGGTAGTTGTCTTGGAAACGAGCTTACTGCTTCTTTGCAGGCTCTGGTTTGCTGGGGACCGTCCAGATCCTGAATTTTCATGAAATGGGCGGTTCGGGGCGGAGCTGAGGGCCAGCAACAGTGTTTGCAGACGAGTGTGAAAATGAGGGCTTTGTGGGTCCTCACTTGGAGTCTTCTCTGTCATCTGCAGGCGGGGGCGGAAGGTCGAGAGGGCGAGGGCTGTGGCACCGTTGGGCTGCTGCTGGAGCACTCATTTGAGATCGGTGAGTTCAGCGATGTGTTCAGCCTGAACACCTACCCTGCGCCCTGTGAAGTCAGGAACTGCAGTCTGGGTGCTGTGCAGTGTGAGACCTCGCCCTTCTACTAACAGCTTGGCCCTGAGAGTGTGTGCGCATTACACGGGGGCGGTGTGGGTGGGGAGGGCACTAGAGAATAGGAACTTGCCTTTAACTCTTCCATGCCTGTAAAGCAATAACAACCTCAGAGCAGACTTTTCTGAACCATGCCTTGCACTGGATGCTCTGCATGCATTAACTCAAACATTCTCATGACAGCCGTGCTAGGCAGTAGGTGTCAGGGGTAGCCCCGTTTTGCAGAAGGGGAAACTGAAGCTTGGCGGGGGCACCACACAAGATCCTCTTGCAAGTGGATGGCAGGGCTGAGACCCACTCCAAAGCCCAGCCTGCCAGAGTGCAGATGTCAGTGTGGCCCAGGTGTTAATAATCCAGTCTGGGGCCCTGGCTGGTGTGGCTCAGTGGATTGAGCACTGGCCTGTAAACCAAAGGGTCGCTGGTTCGATTCCCAGTCAGGGAACATGCCCGGGTTGCGAGCCAGGTCCCCAGTAGGGGATGCATGAGAGGCAACAACACATTAATGTTTCTCTCCCTCTCCTTCCCTTCCCTTCTTCCCCTTTCTCTAAAAATAAATAAATAAAATCTTAAAAAAAAATCCAGTCTGGGCTCCCAGACTCTGGGGGCCCTTGTTGTAAATACCAAAGCTGGGGCTCTCTGGGGAGTCAGACCCTGGCCTCGGCCTGGGAAAGCCATGCCGAGTGCAGCTGGCCTGGTGGTGGGGAGCCCTTGGGCTCTGTAGCCCTGTATTTTGCAGCTCGGAAAACTGAGGCTCAGAGAGGTTACGTGACTGTCCCTGGGTCACCTGGCAAGGCAGAAGCAGAGCTTAGGAGCTGTGGGGTTCAGCCATCTGCCTGGCTCTGCACTGTGAGGATGTGGTGGGGTGACCCTAATTTGCTGGCGGGAACATGGGGGCTCAGGTTGGGGAAGCGAGCTGACCACTGCAGGTGCTGAAGGGTGCTGTGGTGGGGTGCTCGCTGAGCCCAGGCTCCCCGCAGATGACAGCGCCCAGTTCCAGAAGCGGGGCTCCATACTCTGGAACCAGCAGGACAACACCTTGTCCCTGTCACAGCGGCAGCTCAACGAGGAGGAGCGGGGCCGCCTGCGGGTGAGGAGGGGACCCGCGCTTTGCAAGCAGGGGGGACATGGGTGCCTTAGGGTGTTACATGTGTGCCTCAGGGCCTTTGCTCATGATGTCCCTCTGCCCAGCACACCCTCTCCTCCGTTGCTTTTCACATGACCAGTTCCTCTTACTCACTCTACCAGGTTCAGCCAAGGCAACTTACAGTCAGTTAGGCTGAGTTTTGCTTTTGAGGAGAAGGAGATGCCCACGGTAGCCATGGTCAAACAAGAGAGCGGTGCTTCTCCCATGGCCTTCCTCACGGCCTCCCCAAGGGCTGGGCTCCTCCCAGGCCAGCTCCGTCCTCCCTGTGGATGGTGTCAGGAGTTGCTGGGTCTCCGGTGGGGCTCCAGGCTGCAGAGTAGATGAGGGGAAGAAGGAGGGGCTGAGGGAGCAGCCACATTTTAGGGAAATCTGGTGAAAGCTGCCATAATCCACTTCCACAGTATCCCTGTGGCCACGTGTAGCTGCAAGGGTCCTGGCCCCACGCACCAGCAGGGCCAGCCTCGTGGGAAGAGTCCTGGGCATCTTCAGCCTGGCGGGGCTGGGCAAGACGGCGGCAGGGCCTTGCAGCCAGTGGGCCCGGTGCGGGTCTGGGCTTCCCTCTCACTGCTGCCTCCGCCTGCCCTGCAGGATGTGGCAGCCATGAACGGCCTGTACCGTGTCCGGGTCCCGCGGCGGCCTGGGGTCCCTGATGGCCCCGAAGCTGGTGGCTACGTCTCCTCCTTCGTTCCCGCGGTGAGTCAGTGACGAGGACCGGCCCCTGTCCTCCCTCCTCCCACCGGTCCCAGCCTGGCTTCCACCATTCGTGACCCAGTATTTATGGACAGGGAGGCCGGGGTACTTGGACTTGGCCTTGTTCTTGAAGTTCCCCCCAGCTGTGCCCATGCGGTGGGTTCTTTGAGGGGGCAGCTCAGGCCATCGTGGGCCTGAGGCAGGCTGCTGCACCTGGGCTGGCGCCTGAGCGGGGCCAGCAGTCATGGAGGCTTTGAAAGGTGCTTCTGGGGCTGTGGGCGGGGCAGGAGGCTCTGGGGTCCCAGTAGAGGGCAAGGCCCGGGCAACAGTCCCTGCTCCCCCTTCTCCTGACCCTCCCCCCTTAGTGCTCCCTGGTGGAGTCGCACCTCTCGGATCAGCTGACTCTGCACGTGGACGTGGCTGGCAACGTGGTGGGCGTGTCGGTGGTGACGCACCCCGGGGGCTGCCGGGGCCACGAGGTAGAGGACGTGGACCTGGAGCTGTTCAACACGTCTGTGCAGCTGCGGCCGCCCGTCACGGCTCCGGGGTGAGGGCGCAGATGGGGACACAGGCAGCCCTGCTGGCTTGGCCACGCCCCTGCCTTTGCCCGGCCCCTCACCCTGTCTCCCTCCCCCACCCCCAGCCCGGAGACCGCGGCCTTCATTGAGCGCTTGGAGATGGAGCAGGCCCAGAAGGCCAAGAACCCCCAGGAGCAGAAGTCCTTTTTTGCCAAATATGTGAGTGGGGTCCCACTTGCCCCCCCTCCCTGATGAGCCCCCCCATGCTAAGTGCCCCCCGCCCTGCTCCTGCCCCCGGCCTCCTGCCTGTGGGCCGTGCTGCTCTCCTCTGGGGCCTCCCTGCCTGTTACCACGGCACCTGGGCTGAGCCTAGGCCCCTGCGGAGTGGACCAAAGCAGCCGAGGGCTGCAGCCGTGTCAGCCCGCAGCCCTGGTCCTGGCGTCCAGTCTCAGTGAATAACTGGCGCAGCCCAGCGGTGCTGAGAACCTGGGTGCCCTGGCTGGCAGCAGACTCGGTGTAGGCAGCGTCGGTCTTGAACCAAGGCCTGTTGGAGGAAGGGCCTCGAGGAGGGCTGTGGGGAGGGGAGGGGCAGGGGCAGCTCTAGGAGGGGTTGGGACCCGTGTCCAGTGGAGGGGATGAAGACTGAGCCAGCCCCGGGCCAGGGCTGTGGGCCGGGAGGTGGGGGTGGTAGGGATTTCAAAGGCACGGTGTGGTCTGCAGACACAGGCGGCTGGCGGTGTCCTCCAGCCAGGCCCAGGAGGCGGGCGGCTCTGGGCAGCGGCGTTTGTGGTGGCAGTGCTCTGCGCCAAGGTGCCCAGGAGGCCAGTCTGGAGCTGAGGAGGGGACAGGCCTGCACTGCAGGGAAGCTCTGAGGCCCAGGGTCCCCGGACCTGGGGGCGCTGGGGCTGGAGGCCAGGCCAGGCATGTGGAGGCCAGTGTGGCCGGGTGGCCGCGGCCACGGGTGGGAAGAGCTGAGTGCTGCCGTATGGGGCGTGGTGCCCGTGAGGCCCCTCACCTCGGGACAGCCTGACAGCTGGGTGACAAGGAAACTGAGGCCCAGAGAGGCCTGGAGCTTGCCTCCCCCGGCTGTGCCCTCCCCGGTGGCTGCCAGACCCGGTGGCCACCACTGGCCCTGACCCGCGCCCCCTCCCTCCTCAGTGGCACCTCATCCTGGGGGGGGCCGTGTTGCTCACAGCCCTGCGTCCTGCTGCCCCTGGGCCCGCGCCAGCGTCGCAGGAGGCCTGAGTGAGGACCGAGCCCCCTCCCGCCTCTGCCCCCCCCCCGCACCCCACTGGCCCTCCCCCACCCGTAGTGATGTAGGGGACCGGGCCCCTCTCCTCACATGGCTTCCCCTCACACCAGCCTGCACCTTCCCCGCCCTGGGGGAAATGCTGCTCACACTCACCTCCCTTCTCTGTTTCTCTGTGTCTGTCTGTCCGATGTCCCGTCCTCCTGCCCGACCTGCAGTGGATGTACATCATTCCTGTCGTCCTCTTCCTCATGATGTCCGGAGCGCCGGATGCCGGGGGCCAGGGGGGCGGTGGCGGAGGAGGTGGTGGCGGAGGCAGTGGCCGGTGAGGGGCCCATCCTCTTTCACCCAGGGGCCACTGCCCAGAGTGCCGTGTCCTTGGTCACCCCAAAAAGGACTTGCTGGCCCTCCCCAAGAGTCCCTTCCCTGTGGGCTTTGGTGTTCCTGTCAGGGGCGGGGCGGCTGCAGCCCTGACCCTGCGGCCCCCTGCCTGCCGCCGCAGTCCTGATGTAGTCCCAGGGCCTCCCTTCGCCTACAGGCTGGGGCCCCCGCTCCTCGGTCCCTCGGACCTCATTGCCCGACACCCCCCAAGCCCCCCAAGCCCTGCAGTCCGGGAACATGCCGGTGCTCTCCAGCCCCCGTGCCTTTCTGGACGGCCCCCAGCTCACCTGCCCCTCTGGCAGCTGGGCTGGCCGCGGTCGGTGGCTCTGTTCCTCCCGGGGCCCTGCTCTGCTCTTTTTCTGCCCAGGATGCCAGGCCCTCCATAGGCTTCTGGGCTTGCGGAAATGATGTTTCAAATCAGCACAAAGTGAACTGGCTGCAGGGAGTGGAGCACAGGGCCTGGGCGGGGGGCGGTCAGTGGAGTCCCACCGCCTGGGCAGTCCTCCCTGGGACGCTGGCACCAGGTGAGGTAGCTGGGCCTTTGCTGTTTATTCCCCGCACTTGTCTGTTTAAAAACATTGACGAGAATGGGTTGAAATCTGTAGTTTTGAAGAGTCACGCCTTCCAGCAGCCAAAAGCACCTGTTGCTTGTCCTGACGGCACGTCTGCACGTAGGCGTTCACATGATGAATCGCTTAGAAGCCCGGACACGCGGCCGTGGTCGTCGTGGTGTCTGGGTGACGCCGCTCCGTGTCACATGGCCGTTTATTAAGCTGTTCCCCAAACGTCCACCACTTAGCCCACTCCCTGCTTTCTGTGGTTACGTATAGGCCTCTGTGAGCCTCGCGGCCGGCCCGTGTGGTGTGAGTCTGAATTGCTTCCCGGGGACACGAGACGGAAAGTGGGGTCACTGGGGCAGTTCAGAAGCATTTTTATGAGCAGGTGATGCACGGAGGGGTGTGGTGGGAAGCGGTTCCCCTGCTCGCTTTCATCCCTTTATTTCCTCCTGGAGAGTGTGTGTGGAGCAGGAGCCGGCAGGGCCGCCGTTAACCCCCCACTCCGACAGCAGCGTGCTATCCGACAGCTGTCTGGCCTGGTCGTCTGCGCCCCGAGGTCGGCCCCAGCCCGGGCAGCCAGGAGCAGCTAAGCTCAAACCTGGAACTGGTTTGGGCTTGACTAACTGGTTTGACTAATGGGCGGATGACCCTTGCAAACTGGTTCCATGTTGCCGAGTTGCCTGCACAGGGCAAACTCTGGTCCCCATTTCCCCAGTCTGGCCCACAGGCTGGGCATGTGTCTGTCAAGGATGAGGCAGAGGCCCTGGCTGCGAACCCAGGGGTCGGTGGTCAGGGCTCACGCCTGGGTTGGGGGCTGGGTCCCCAGTTGGGGGCATGCAAGGGGCAGCGGATCGATGTTTCTCTTTCTCCCTGCCTTCCCCTCTCTCTAAATAGTAAATAAAAATAAGATCTATTTAAAAGAAAAAGAAAGGACGGGTGTGGAGCCTGGCTGCACTGGGGTTCTCTCACCAGTATTTTTGGAACTTTGTACATAAAACGGTGTCCTGGCTCCAACGTGTACCACAGGGGAGGAGACCAAGTGCACTTTCCTGTCTGCCCCACGGGAATTCTGTGGCTTTTTCCTAGCTGACCCCCACCTCCCAGGCCCACAGCGATGTTTTTTCGGACTGTGTTTCTGACTCAGAGTTCTTATTAACCCTTTGTGTGGCTTACGAGTGCAGTCTCCCCACCACCCTGTCACCCCACCACCCTGTTAGCATCGAATGGGTTGCAATTAAGATCTTTATCTGATGACATTCTTTTCCTCCAAGACTTTTCCGATCGCCCTCAGCAGGCACAGTTATTCTGCAGCATGTCCTCATCATCCTGTGAGCTAGTGCAGGCTCCCCAGGGCTCTGGCCTTCTTAAACTTCTCCAGTTCCTGCTCTTCTCCAGAGAGCTTGGCCACGCTTCCGTTTATGGGCCAGAGTACCTGGGGTGCAGCATGAACCTCAAAAGGTGCAGAAGAGTCCCCTCACTGGGGGCCGCCCGAGTTTCAGTCTGGGGTGGGGGGCATTGTTCTGGAGACATTCTCTCCATGCACAGGCGGTTGTGTCTGCCGATGGTTTTCCAGTAGTGTGTCCCCGTGTGACAGCAGGTGGAGAGGTTTCCGCCTGTGCCAGAAGGTGCGTTGTCGTCTGTGAAACGGCCGGCTCCAAGCTGATCTCACTGCCCTTGTCGGCGGGCCTGCAGGTGTCCTGCGGGAACCACTGGGTAGCTGCATGGCTTTGCCCACTGCGTGCGCATTTGCAAGCCACACTGCCAGGTGGGACGCACTGGGGGATTTCCTTCCCTGCCCGTCCACATTGGTGGTTCCACACCCACCTCCAGCTCAGCCTCCCACTGGTCTCCAGACCCCCAACTGCTGCCCCAGGAGGTGACCATGAGGAAGTCAGAGCCCCCACGGCCGCCCCAGTCAGAGCTCCTGTAGGGATCCCAGCGAGTGGTGCCGCCACCCACCCAGCCTCCGCCCAAGGTGGCCTGTCCTCCCCGCCTCCTCCCTTCCCCTCTGTCCCAGTGACCACAGCCCTGCACTCATCCCTACCCCGGGACCATTAGCCCAGCCTCCTGCATCCACCATTCCCTCCCCAGTCCATCCCCCTCATGGGGGCTTTCTGACATCTGAGCCACCCCTCCGGTGACTTCCCAGTGCCCTCAGGACAAAGTCCCAGCCCCTCAGCCTGGCCTTGAGGCCTGTGAGTTTCTGATGTATTCTGTGTTAATTACCTCTCTCCTCCCCAGCCTTGATTAAGGAGTCACTTAGATACCACTGGGCCGGACTGCAGGCAGTTCTCACTGCACCCGTCTCCCCACAGCCCCGCCCCTTCTTTCTGCCCCCACTGAGCTCAGACCTGCCCCCCCCCCAGCCTCCCCACATCAGGTCTCAGATGGGATGGCACCTACAAGGTAACTGCTCAGTGATTGCTCCCACTTCCCAGTTTCCTGCCTCACCCCTTGGAGGCCCTTCTTTGCCCTGCAAAATGTCACCCGCTCCCCTGGTGCTGGCGAAGCCCCTTTCCCAGCCTAGAGTTTCATATTGGCTTTTAGGTGATCTTAGCACAGAACTGCATGATGGTCTTTGAAAATACATGAGGCTAATTTTAGTATTTTTAAAAGCCTCTTTACTACCCGAAATTGTGCATAGTAGTGTGTGGCTTTTGGAAGCGATTCTGTGGGCGCCTTCATTTAACCCATCTGAGAGACTCCGTGGTGAGGGTCGGGACTGTTTGCGGAGTCCTCTTAGCTGTCACTCGCCTTCGGACCCACTTCCATTCAGTGAGGGATAACGGCGACATCACAAAGGCAGCAAATTCAGTTTGGCCCAGTTTCTAGAACTAGGCTCCCAGTCAAACTGTGTACACCAAATCCACCTTCCTTTATTTCCCGCCCCGTCCCATATGCGTTTCCATGGCAACACAGAGAATCTACCCAGAATGACTGGAAAATATGTGAGGTCCAGAGGTGTAAGTTGTCATCCAAGGAGCTTGCTGAGTATATGTACTGACTAGGAGTAAATAAAATATTTTATTTTTACAGTTTTTTGAAAATTCTCTGTTTCCCCTCCTTACCCACCAATGCCATCTCCCCCCTCCCCCAAATCCTGCATTCTATTCACTCCGGTGTTTGGGGGGCTGGTCCTAGGTCTAATACAGCTGGGTTGCACTTCCACCTTTTGCCGCCAGGCGGAGATGGAGGCTTTCACACAGACTGTCAGGCCTCAAGCAGACCCAGGTGTCCCCCTTCGTGGAGAGAAGTGCCCTGCAGGGGGCGCAGGTGGTCCTTTGGGAAGGTCGGGTTCCCACGAAGCCTCAGGTCCTAGCAGATGCTGTTCTTCAGGAATGCTGAAGTGCCTATTTTCTCTGTCCTCCCACTGCTGATGTGCTCCGTGCTGCCTGAGGAGAGGAGACAGTGGAGGGTTGGGGATGGGGATGGAGCAGAAAGGAGGCAGTCCTGTCCTCACTGAGCTCAGACAGGAGCCCAGGGATCAGCAGAGTCCAGAAGGAGCCGATGTGGGGCAACCCCAGGGAGGCCCACCTGGTCCTGGGCCTGCTGCTTACATGCTGTGTGGCTTTAGGCAACTTGCTCCCTGTCTCTGAGCTGCTTCTTTGTTTCCTCCTTCCCGGGCCTGGGATAGCTCTGATTCCTCCAGGCAGTGTCCAGAGTCCAGGACAGACAGAAAAGAGAGAAAACACGGGCGTCACAAAGGTCCTTCCACCCCAGGACCTCCGTCCGACCTGGCAGCCCGGCTCCAGGCTGACCTGCCTCCTGCCCCCAAAGCCTGCGAGGAGCCCCGATGGGCTCCCGCCTCCGGCTCCGAACTTGGAAACCTCAGAACATTGAGGGCATGAGAGGGAGGGAGGGAGGGAAAGAGAGAGAGAGGAGCCCTGGGTGAGGATGCAGGATGCAGGGCGCCGGGATGGCAGGGCCCCAAGACAAGAAGGCTGGGCAGGGACACAGGTACAGAGCAAGGGAGGCTGGTGAGGGGAGGCCCCTTGGGTGGGGGAGAACAGAGGTAACAGGTTCATGGGGGAGAAAAAGGAATGGGATTGAAAGAAGAGAGAGGAGAGAGAGAGAAAAGAGAAACTGGGGAGAGAAGACGGAGAGAGTGGGAGAGCCGAGAACCAAAGGGGAGATTCAGAGAGAAGAGAAATCAAAGGAAGAGGGAGAAAGGAGAGAAAGGAGATGGAAGCGAGAAGCGGGGGGAGGCAGAAAGGGGGGAAGAGAACGTGCGGGAAAATAGAACGAGGGGAGAAGGAGGGGAAGGGGGCCACTCTGAGGAAAGGAGGAAAATGAGAGACCAGATGGCACCCAGGGAGGGCCTGAGCCCGGTGCCGGGGAGCAGGGACGGGGGACGAGAGAGGGGACAACAGTGGGACAGTTCAGGCCAGAGGGGAGAGAAGAGGGCGGAGGGAGAGAGGCTGTGAGACAGGAAGAGAAGGGGGAGGGGAGCGAGGAACAGGGCAGGGCAGGACAGGGGGGCTGGCGGGGAGAGGGGTTAAAAGCCGAGTGATTTCGAAGGTGGCAGAGAGCAGGAGAAAAAACGAGGACAGGAAAAGAAGAGAGGAGTGTGGAGAGGGAGAGGCGAACGGAGAGCCAGGAGCTGGGTGGGGGAGAGAAACGAGGGAAAGGAGGAAGGAGGCAGAGAAGGAGAGGAGAGAAGGGACCTGGAGGACAAGGAGGACGAGGACGGGATGCTAAGGGAGCCGGCGCGGGGACAGGGAGGAAGGGGGCGGGAAGGGGGAGGGTGTGAGCCGAGGAGAGGCCCCAGAGAGAGACGGGTGCAGAGCAGAGCCAAAGGGAAGAGATGCGAGCGAGAGTGTGCAGAGCAGGTGTGGGTGACGGGCTGGAGAGAGGAGGAGACAGGCGAGGTCAGGAGAAGAGAGAGAGGCAGGGACAGGATGGGGAAGAGATCGCGCGCAGGCACCTGTGCACAGGCACCCCGGAGGCTGGGAAGGGGGAGGTCTGGACCGAGGACCAGGTGGAGGGAGTGCGTGGGGATGGAAGGGGGAGGAGGAGGCCAAGGGTGGAATCCGAGAGTCTGGGAGAAAGCGGGCCAGCGAGGCAGGGGTGGGAAGTGGCCTGAGGCCAGGGAGCAGCGGGAGGGGGTGAGCGGTGGTCGGGCGGCGTCACAGCCCAGCTGGCTGCACACGCCTCTCTCATCTCCCCGGCCTGGCGGCCGCCCCTCAAGCTTTTTTGTGACCAAGGGAGAGGAAAACGGACAAATGGGAAATGAGAGACTGTACAGAGCCAAAGGTGTGGCAGAGCAAGGAGCCGCCGGGTGAATAAAGTGGGAAGGGAAGGGGGGCAGCAAAAGGGGAGACGGAGAAAGAGATGTTCAGAGATGGGCAGAGAGACAGAGGAAGAGGGACAGGGAGAGAGCCGTAGAGACAGGAAGAGAGATGGAGACAGAGACAGAGGGACAGAGGGAGAGAAACAGAGACAGGTAGAGACGGGGAGAGAGAGGAAGAGATTGGGAGAAAGAGGAGGAGAGAGAAGGAGACCGAGAACGACCAAGAAGAGGGAAGTTGAACGCGCCTAGTCAGGGGCAGGGTCCCTTTGTCCCCCAGTCCCCGTCCCACGAGCTGCAGACGGAGGAAAGGTGCAGCTGCGGGGGGGGGGCATCATTGATGGCTCGGGACCTGGCAGGACTAAGTGTCACCAGCACGCAGAGCGGGCGCCTGCCTTGTGGGTGATCTGGTGTCTGCTGGGGCCTCCCAACTGTTGCAGTGGCAACGGGGTGGGGGAGGGGTGGGGTGGGCAGGGCAGACCGCCTGGAGGGAGAGGGAGCGGCTGCAGACGCCAGGTGAGGGAGGAACGGAGGCTGAGACGGAGCGTGGCGGAGCCGCTGGGGGAGCTGGTGGGGGAGATGCGGGTTATGGCCACGCGGGCCGGAAAGGGGCAGGAAGGGCAGTGCCCGCAGGAGGGAGCGGCGGAGGTCGAAGGTCGGGTCAGAGGAGAGAGTGGGGAGAAAAAAATCAATGGAAAGAAGGTACAGGGGTGAGGACAGACTGGGAAGGACAGAGGAGACCCCTGTGGGGGGAGAAGGGGAGGGACCGAGGGACAGAGCGGGAAGTGACCGGCAGCAGGCGGAGCTGCACCCCTGGGCACAGGCAGCGGGCGCCCAGGGGAGGAAGGGAACTGGAGGCGAGGAGACGGGGGAGAGACTCGGGACCAGACGGGGAGGTGGGTGTGGAGGGCGAACCCGGGCTCAGAAAACCCACCACAGGCAGTGGGCTGGGGGAGGGAGGAGACACTGGTGGGGGGCGGAGAAGGTGAGGAAGGAGGGACCTGGTTCAAGGAAAGGCAGCGGAGGGGCGTGCGAGTGAAATCCAGAGGAGTCAGCGGTGAGGCCCGGGTGAGGGACAGGGCGGGAGGAGTGAGGAAAACCTGTGTGTGTAGAGGAGGGGACAGACAGACAGACAGACGGATGGTAAAGAGATACTTTACCCAGATGGGGAGGCGCCGTGGCTTGGAGAGAGAAGGAGAAGACGTGATTGAGGAGGTGTGAGCGGAGAGGGGAAGGTAGTGCGAGGGGAGTGTGCCCGGAGGGAGGCGGGTGACGAGGAACAGGGCCGAGAGGGGGAGGAAGGGGTGCAGAGAGGGTGAGATTCGGAGAATGGGAAGGGAGATCACGAGGCGGAGAGGGAATCAGAGAGAGGCAGAGGGAGAGAAGTTCGGCGAGAGGTTGAGAGAGCGAGAGAGCGCTGCCCCTCCAGAGAATGGGGGTGGGGGAGGGTGCAGAAGCTCCTGGACGGAGGGACAGGTAGACAGATGGACAGTGAACCACAGCCTGGCCCCGTCCAGGCGGCCGAACTCTCTTCCCCATCTGAGCCTCAGTTTCCCCGTTGGCTTCCCCAGCTGCGGGGAGAGGTAACCACTCAGGGCTGGCCGACCAGGGGAGAATCGGAGCCCATCTGGTGGGCACTGCTGCCTCCCGGGGCTGGTCCAGCACTTTCCTGTCTTCCTTCCTCTCCTTGTCTCACTCAGGCCCCTCTGCCTGCCCCTCCCCACTGGGGAGAGACTAGTATTATTCACAAAGAAGAAATCAAATCAGAGCCCCAATCTGTTGTCCCTGGCATGTCAGCCACAGGCCCCTTCTACAGCGGTGCCAGCCAAGACTCCTAGAGGGCTCCTGAACCCCTCGGCCTGAAAGCTCAGAGCTTCCAATGCTGAGAAGGAAGAAAAAGGGGAAGAGAGGAAGCCGGTGGGGTGGACGTGGCAGGGGAGGCCAGAGGTTTGAAGGAGAAGCATCAGTGTGTGGAAATTACCCAGCACACAGCTGGTGCTCAATTAGTGCCCATCCCTTCTGGTGGAGAGCAGGATGAAACGGGGAAGGAGTGTGAGGAGGGGAGACCATGCTTGCAAAGAGCCTGGCATACCATAGGTGGTCAATAAATGCCCTACCACCTTCTTCAGGAGAGGAGGAACAAGTGAGAAAGGAGGCAAAGAAGCCGCCACAGAGGAAGCACGGAAGGAAGGAAAGAGCCTAAGGAGAGAGGGCTGTGGGTGGAAATGGCCAGGCATATAGCAGGCGCTTGTTAAGTATTAGCTCTTTTCCTAGAAGAAGAGAAACAGAAAAGGGGGGGAGAGGAAAACTCTAGCAGAGAGAATGAATAGGAGGAGTTGAGAGGAAAGGAATCTATATAAAGCAGTGGGCACAGAGTAGGCACTTAATAAGTGCTCATTCCCCTCCCTGGCAGAGAGCACAGAGAGGGAGGAAGGGAGAACAGAGCCTGTGAGGCAGGCAGTGAGGGACAGACAGCATGTAGGAGGGAGGGAGCAGCACACAGCAGGTGCTCAATACATGCCTGTTGCCTCCCCTGGGGATTGCCTGCAGGGCCCAGAGGAGTGGGAGAAGCCGGCTGAGAGAGAGCCAGGGAGAGGAGAGGAACTGAGGGGGAGTGTGCGGGGGAGACGGTGGGCACAGGAGGTGCTCAATAAGTGCACACCGTCTTCCTGGGAGGAGAGACAAGAGGCAAAGGAAGGCCCAGAGACGGGCGGGAGGACAGGAGGGTGCGTGCAGAGGAGGGGCAGGGCTGTTGAGCAGAGGGGACCAGGTAACCACGAGGAGTCAGGCAGAGGAGAGGCTGCAGTGGGAGGAAGCAGTGCAGGCCGATCCTGGGGCACACAGGAGGTGCTTAATAAATGCCTGTGCTCTTCCCCAGAAGGGGACCCAGGGAACACAGGGAGAAAGAGGCAAGAGAAGAGGTGGGGTGTTAACTGTCTGGAATACAGTAAGTGCTCTGTAATTGTATTGTTTCCTGCTCCAAGTAAGAGCCAAGGGAGCAGAAAGCAGGGGCAGATGTCCCAGACGAAGGAACAGGGAGAATTGATGGTGGGGGAGGGGTGTGTGAGAAAATTGGCTGGCACACAGTAGGTGCAGAGGGGAGAGAAAGCACAGGCCATCGCTTGGCATACTACAGGGGCTCAATAAACAGGACTTCCTTGCCTTGGAAGGGCAGAGAAGCCGGGAAGAAAAGGAGGGGACAGAAGAGGGACAGAGAGGAAGAGGATGTGCGGAAGAGAGAAGGGCTTTGTGAACTGCCTGGCACACAGTAGGTGCTCAACATGTGTCCATTCCCTCCCCCGGGAGGGGCGGAAAGTCAGAAAGGAGAGGAAACCCAGAGGGAAGAAAAGGAGGGTGCAGGCAGGGAGGAGAGAGGAGACAGTGTGAGTTCTCGGGCACGCACACAGTAGGTGCTCCGTAAATGCCCCTTTCCTGTCCAGGGGAGGCCCGGCAGACCAGGAGGAAGGGAAAGGAAGCATGGTGGAAGGGGCGGCAGAGCAGGGAGAGGCTGAGGTGCGGAGGCCGTGTGGGGATTGCCTGGCAGACACTAGGCACTTACTAGATGCCCATTTCTCCCAAGGAGGGGGTCCGGAAGCATGGGGCGGGGGGCAGAACGAGCAGCGGGCACGGGAAGGGACAGGGGAGACTAGACGTGCCAGGGGAGGCCAGGAGGCACTTCCGGTACATTCAGCAGGTGCTTCGTAGGTGCTGGGAGCGGGTGGAGACTGGGAAGGGAGGCCGGAGGAGGAGCCCGAGGCTGAGGGTGGAGGCTTCCCGGTGGCGCGGCCCCTCCCCCCAGGCCCAGCGGGGGGCCCCCGCCCTGAGCCGCTGCCCCTCGGGAGCGGGGACAAGGGCGCACTGTCTCAGGCCTGGCACGGCCTGGCGGGAGGGAGGGGTTGGGCCACCACCGGGTCTCCGTGTCTGAGCCTCCGTCTCTGTCTCGGTATCCTGCTGGCTCGCATCTCGGAGCCCCTGGCCGTGTCTTGCCCTCTGTCTCCGAGTCCCTGTCTCTCCCTGTCTCTGGGTCTCCCCCTGCATCTGTCTCTGTCCCCCGGCTCTCAGTCTGCCTCTCAGCCTCGGTGTCTTGCTGTCTCTGGGAGGGAGGACCCCCAACGCCAGCTGTGGCCCCAGTTCCTGCCCCACACCCGCGGGGGATCAGGGATGGGGCGGGGGCACTGAGCTCAGAGGCAGAGGCGTGAGGAAGGGAAGAAGGAGGCAGAGGAGCGAGAGAGGCGAGGACAGAAACAGTTTTATTCAGCAGAGGGCCCGACAGGGCTGCATCAGGGAGGAGGTGGGGTCAGAGGTCAGGGGAGGGGGTGGAGAGAGAGAAGGGAAAGAAGGAAGGAAGGAAGAAAGGAAAGGAAAGAAGAGAAAAGAAAAGGAGGAAGAAGGAGGAAGGAAGGAAGAGGGAGGGACTGAGAAACCAAGAGAGCCACACAGAAAGGGAGAAGGGAGAGAAGGCTGAGGAAGAGTCAGAGATGGGGAGTCAGAGAGAGAGAGATGAGAGAGAGACACAGAGAGAAAGACAAGGACGGTGAGAGCGGGACAGACAGACGAGAGAGGTGGGGCGGGAAGGGAGGACAGAGGCAGAGGGGTTTAGAACCGGGAGGAGGAGAGAGATGGAGGGCAGGAGGGACAGAGGTGGAAAGAGGCAGACAGACAGACGGAGAGGGCTGGAGCCACCGGCTGGAGCGGTCGAGGAAGGATGTGCCCCTCTCACCTGGCCTCGCCGTCGGTGGCCCCCTGGGTGCGACCAGGCGATTTAAGGGGCGCCCCAGGGGTGGGGCTGCTCCCCTCACTGCCATATCTGGTCAGCCTCCAGCTCTGCGAGCTAAATCGGGCCTCAGCTGTCAGCACCACAGGGCAAGGGACAGCTGTCCTCCGCCCCGCCCCGCCCCCACACCTGCCGTGACACCGCGGGGCTCCTCCTCCTCACCCTCCTGCAGCTGGGGGGGTGCCGAGAGGCCCCTGCGGGTCTAGGCGAGGCACCCCACAGTGGGCAGTCGGCACCCCCAGGGCCCCTACCAGCTCTGGGACAGGCATTGGCTGGGCACCCTGGGGCGAGGGACACCCCAAGTTGCTCCCCAGTGAGTTGGGGGCTCCAGCAGGTGGGGCGTCTTTGCACCCTAGGAGCCAACAGTAAATGCCCAGTCAGTGTGCTGGCTCCCTGCCCAGGAGGAGGGTGAGTGAGTGAGGGGGCCGGACCGCCTGGACCCTTTCCCTCCCCAAGCCGCACCCCCTCCCTGGCTCCCCACTCGGACCATATTAGGGCACAGCTGCAAAGGCACCTGGGGAGGTCACTTGGGGCCCAGAATAGAAACACTTATAGGGAGCCTCCGCCAGGCTGTCTGGGACCGGGTGGGACGGGCGGCAGGCACAGAGGGAGGAGGGGGCGCCGGAGGGCCCGGGGAGACAGACAGAGAGACAGGGGCCAAGAGACAGAGAGAGACATCCAGAAAGCGAGACCTCTTAGGACACAAAGCAGGAGACGGGTTCAGAGACCCAGACTGGGGTCAGGGAGCCAGCTGGGGAAGCAGAGGGAGGAAGACCCTAGATGGGGCAGGGTGGGCTGTGGGGGCCGGCCCAGAGTTGGGATGTCTGGGACCCCAGCTGTTGCTCCCTCATGTGCGGTTTGGCTTCTACAAGTTGCCCTTTGACCTGAGTCATGGGAACCAGAACCGTCTGAGTCCCTGTCCTTGCGTTGCGGCCAGCGGCCCGCTTTCACTGGTGTGTCCAGGTGGTGTCTGCGCCCTGCCTGCTTTGGGGTGTCAGGGCCAAGCTGGGGCCCTGCCTGCCTCTCCTGGCCCAAGACTTCCTCATGGTCCCCCATTTCTGCCCAGCCCGAATGGGGCACCCTGCTTTTGCCCAGGCCCCTCTCTCCCTGCTTCCCTCCCTGGGCTCACATACACACGAGTGCCTCCCAGGACAGGCCTTTACTCCTGAAGTCTGGCCCCAGTCCCGCCCCCTAAGTCACCAGCCTGCCACACCCTTTGTCCCCCACTGAGCACGGGTCCCTCTAAGGCCCCTCATGCCTCAGGGTCAGACCCCTGGGCACCTTCTTCACCCCCTCGCCCCTCACCCCAGAGCCTACCAGGCCCAGACCTGCCCTTTCTGTCACCTCCTCTCTGTCCTCTCCCGTCCGGGCCCTCAGCCTCCTCCAGGGCATCCAGGCCTTCAGTCTGCCCAGCACACCCCGAGGGTCTTTCTGCCCCCAGGACTGACCTGCCCCCACCCCCGCCCCAGCTCACCTTTGGAGGCCCCCTGGCTCGGGCCTAGCCAGGATCAACCCTCATCTCTCATCACCTCCTCAGACAATTACAGGCTCATCGCTTCCCTCAGTGGTCCATGTCTGGGAGCTGTTTCCAAGTCTGGAAAGGCCCCCTCCTCTCCCACTGGCCTCTGGAGAGCCCCTCAGCCTCCCTGGCGCCTCACCTTCCTTGGCCCCTGAGGTACCCCAGGGGACCCCTGTTAAAGCGTCCCCCCCCCCCCCGCCCCGCACTGGGACAGGTGGTCTTCCTGTCCCTTTGTGTTTTCCTCCCCACCTGGGAGCTGGGCTGGGCAAGCGCCCGGACGCACAGGCCCGACCCGGCACTGGGGCTCAGGAGACACCTGAGAAGCAGAGAGAACACGGGAGCTGCAGGAGGGGACAGCAGGCGGGAAGGACACAGACCAGGATGGGGCCTGATCGGGTGACGATGTGAAGACACCTAATGGGGGCCTGTCCTTGCTCTGTTCAAAACAGCTGCTGCCCTGGGCCCTGTTATCCCCTCTGTCACCTCTGCACCCTCCCCTCCTACCCGGCCCTCCTCCACACCAGCACACGCCTGCCCCAGGGCCTTTGCAGCAGCTGCTCCCCTGGCCTGGAGTGCTTTCCCTCCAGACCTGCCCTTGGCTCCCTCCTTCCCCTCCGTCTGGTCGGTGCTCAGTGACACCTTCTCTGAGCCCACGGTCCTGAGTGACCCCCATCTCGCTTGGTTCAACGCAGCACACAGCTTTCTGGCTCTCAGGCCAGTCAGCGGTGCCCAGGGAGTCCCACCGGGCCAGGGGCCTTCCGTGGCCTGGGGGAGGTGGCATCTCCCCTGCCTGTTGCGGTCCTCACTCCCTGGCCCTCGGCCCCTTCTGTCTGCAGAGCACCGCCTTGTCGCCCCTCTCCGACCCGGCTTCCCTCTTCACGTCTCTTCCACCCCTCGCCTGCCTCCCTTTCCACTTCTCAGGACCCTCAGGATTCCGTCCCCCGGGGGGAGGAGCCTCTCTCCCTGTCTGCAGGTCAGCTCCCAGCAACCTCAGTGCCCGCCCCCCAACCCTGTCAGGTGACCAAATGTATTCCTAGTTTCTGGGATTAGGGCGAGGCTGTCTTTTGGGGCCATTACTGCAATCGATGGAATAGAATCGAGTCCAGAAATAAACCCTTGCTTCCGCCCTGCCCTGATCCCACCGAACCTTCCAGAGGGCACCTATTTGTTGGCTCCTACTCTGCCCTTCCCACAACCGGAATGGGGCCTCACCGGGGCAGGGAGGAAACTGACCCCCAGGAGGCCACAAAGGTGGGAGGCCGCAGAGAGTCAGTGCAGGGGGGGGGGGCGGCGCCCTGGCAGGGCCGGCCTAGGTGACCAGCTTCCCTGAGAAACGGGGGCGGGGAACTGAGGGAAAGGGGCCCCAGGCAGACGCTGGCCAGGCCAGGCTGGAACAAAAGAGCAGCTTTACTGAGGCAGCAGCACACCGGGGAGCGGAGCGGGGCAGGGCTGGGCCTCTGCAGGGGCCTGAAGTGAGGTCCGGTGCTTCCCTGTGCAGGAGCTGGGCCTGGACTCGGAGGGAAGCGCTGGGCAGGCAGCCGTGGTTCTGTCCTCGGCGGGGTCAGTGCGTCCGCAGCCAGCAGCCCTTCTCCTCTACCTCCTTGGTCACCACCAGCAGCACCTGGCACAGGTCCTGAGCCAGGGCGGCCGCCAGGAAAGCCCTGGGCGGAGAAACGAGGAGGCTGAGGCCCAGGCGGCCCGGGTGTCGCCTCTTGGGGTGAGGGGCCGCGTCCTCTCCCCTCACCTGAGGCCGTCCTCATCGCCCAGGGCCTCGGGCGCCCGCAGCTTGGAGTCCAGGTTGTAGTAGACGCCGTCCACCTGGCGCAGGGCCACCCAGTGCCGCCGGCGCAGCGGCAGGGACAGCAGCCCCAGGGACACGGGCGAGGGCAGGTTCAGGATCAGCCCCAGCACCTGGGGCAGGGCCAGCTGGGACAGGGGCCTGTGCACAGGGCAGCGACACGCGGTCAGGGCGCAGCGTCACTGAGTGTGCGTGGCTGGCGGAGTCACCCAAGGGCTCTCCTCAGCCTGCCCCCCAACACGGACTCGTCCTCACACCCCCAGGCGGATCCGTTACCCGCTCACCCGTCAACACCTCCCAGCCAACCACCCGCTTCCCATCTACTGCTCATCCTATTACCACCTACCCATCCGCGCCCCCAGCCACCACCCCACTCTGCACCCACTCTTCCCACATCTGCCATAGATTTGTCCACGATCCACTATCCACCCCTGACCCACCCGCATCCCCAGCTCCCGCACGCGGTCTGACAACCATCCGCCATCCTGTTACCCGGTGTCCCCAACGCCGTTCACCCACTGACGCAGCCAACCACCGTCCAGCCAGCTCCTGACCCACAAACGTGCCCACCACCCACCCAAGCCTCCTCCACTCTTCACCCGGCCACCCAACCGCCTGTTTGCTGGCCACTGCCCATCAACGAATTATCCACCTTTCTTTCCTCCGCCGCTCACTTGCCCACCCCTTCCTACAGCCCACCGCCCAGTCACCGCCCACGGAGCCCATCCTACCACCCACGCACCGTCCACTCAGTCATGCCGTCCCCCTCCATCAACACCCACGGGCCAGCGAGGCATCCCATCATCCTTCTGCCGCCTCCAACCCCTCCGGCCCGCCACCATCCACCCTGCAGACCCTCCACCCTGCCGTCCACCCCCTCCCCTCCTCCCCACTCCGACCCACCCCGGCCAGTGCCCAGCGCACAGGCCGCAGTGCTTGGGGCCCACCTCCTTCTGTCCCACCACACGGCGGCCAGGCCCAGCCCCTGCAGGGCGGCCATGATCACATTGACGTCATAGTTGCCAGTGCCCAGGAGGCTGCGGTGGGGGTTCAGCCGGCAGTCTGGGGCCAACCTGTGGGGGGGGGCGGTCAGAGCCTGAGCTGGGGCCCCTAGGAAGGCCTCCCCCTCTCCCAAGGACGTGAATCACTCAGCCTTTGAACTCACCCCTCTCTCAACCCCCGGGCCTCATTCCTCCTGCCCCTGACCCCCCTCGGCCCTGTCCTCCATCCAATCTCCCCTCCCAGGCCTCGTCCTCCTCCGCCTGGACCCTCCCCGAGCCTCCGGCCTCCCCGCTGCAGCCCTGTCCCCCAGGGCCCGGGGGCTCTTTCCGCACCTGGCGCTGGCCCTTCCCCTCTCCTGCTCCCAGCCCTCCTGGGTGCCCATCACCCCAGGAGAGAGTCCCAGCCCTTCAGCCTTCAGGATCCCACATGGTCAGGTCCCTGTGGCCTCCCAGCCTCAGTCCCCTGGACCCCTCCCCAGCCACCTGTCCCCAACCACATCTTTCGTGCCCCTGCCCCCAGCCCTTCCGCTGGCTCTCCCCTGGCCCAGGAGGCCCCCCAGCCACCACTTGTCTCTCTGGCAACAGCAGCATCTTTGTTCTCTCTCTGGGTGCTTGGTGGGCAGGGCAGGGGAGGGGCTGGAGAGGGGAACTTTGTATTATTTTTCTGTGTATCTGTTTTCCTGGCCCCCTGTGGACTCTGGGTCTCCAACGTGGGCTGGGTGTGAAAGGGTCGATGGCCGCCTTTCCTGAATGACAGAGGAGATGAGTGTCAGTCTGACCATCAGCCTGAGGGGCTGGGACTCAGCCTGAGGATGCTGGCAGGCCGCGGGAGGGCTGTGAGCAAGTGATAACAGGGGCACCTGTGGGTGCAGGCTCACGTGGGGACCTGACTGGAACGGAGAGACCGGAGGCCGAGGGGAGGGCCCAGAGGACGATGGGGCCTGAGCTGGGGCCAGGGATGTGTTTCTGTGCGAGGGGGATAAGGCAGAGAGATAATGAGGAAGTGCTGGATATCTTAAGTAGCGAGGAGGAACAGTCCAGACTGCAAGAAGAGGAAGCAGAAGAGGCCATACAAAGGCCTAGAGGCATCATAGTGGGGCTCCTTCACCCCTGGAGAGGAATGTGGTTTTAAGGGAGCAGTGAGATGTGAAGCTGCAGAGGCAGGTGGAGAGCAGAGCACTCAGGGCCTTGGATATCAGGCTTCAGGCCTTGGGACTTCTCCCAGGCGTGCTGGGGAGCCGCGGGCGGGCTGTGGTCAGGGGAGGGGCAGGAGCAGCTCTGGGGTGTGTGTAGAATGGATTGGAGGTGAGGAATTGGAAGCTGGGAGGCCAAAGGGCAGGGGGGGCCAGGGCCCAGAGAAGAGGGGGTGAGGTCCTGGGGATGGACAGGTGCGGGAGGCGACACCATCTCCGAGTCCCAGGGTCCAGTCCAGACAGGACATGGCAGCAGAAAGCCCCCAGGCTGTGCCCCCCTGCCTTGCTAAGACCCAGGTGGGGGTTCTGCCTCTGGGAGCCCTGCTTCTGCAGGTCCTCGGGTGGTGGACGGTCACCTCTTGCAGATCTCATCGGCCGCCTCCTGGCTAAACAGCCGCTGCTGCAGGACGTTGTTGAGGGCGTGGATGGCACACAGCTCCAGGCGCTGCCGCTCGTGGTACACAGAGGGTGGGCCTGGCTGTGCTCCTGGGCCCTGGGACATGCCGCCCTCCGCTCCTGCTTGGGGGGCGCGGGAGAAGGCGCTCAGGGGACCGGGATCCGGAGGCCCAAACTGCCAGCAGGTTCTGGGGCACTGCCGTTGAGGCGGGGGTGGGGGGGTGCTGGGTGCAGCCACAGGGGCCACTTAGCCCCTAACTCTGCTCCCCAGTCGCTCTCCTGGCAACCGGGAACCTCCATCCCCCATTCCTAAGAAAAAAGACTCCTCTTCTGCTCACCTAGCAACAAAGGACCACCCCACCACATCCCTAAGTGAAAGGGTCCTATGGCGGTCACCTCGCAAGAGAGAAACTCCCCCTCCCCCTGTCCGTAGCTAACAGGCTCCCTCTCTGGCTACCTAGCAACAGAGAACCCCCCACTCCACTAGGTAACAGGGCTCTCTTCTGGTTACTTAGCAACACAGGAATCTTCCTCCTCCTGTCTCTAGGTGACAGGGTCTCTTCTGGTCGCCTAGCAACAGACAACTCCCCTCCCCTGTCACTAAACAACAGGGTTTTCTCTTCCTGTCACCTGGCAACAGGGCCCCGTCCCCGGACACAAATTAACAGCCCTTTCCCCAACGCACCCCAACTGTGGCGCTCGCTCGTTGCCAAGCAACACCCCTCACCCCGCCTGCCTCTCTGCTCCCCAGAACCAGGGGCTCCCGCATCCCCCTGGGCGGCGGCTCTGGGCTCCGAGTGCGGGGCGGGAAGCTCGGCGCTGACTGGGCAGGCGGGACAGACTTTAGCTCCCGGCATCCACAGCGTGGAGGACTACGACTCCCGGCGGCCCTCGCGAGGACCCTCGCTCCGCACGGAACGTCAGGGCGGCATGGCCCGGAAGTCCGCGACTGCCCCGAGAACGCGGAAGGGCAACTTCCGTCGCTTTCTGCGGCAAATCCCTAGGGTGCCCTATAGAAGCCTTCGCCTTTGCTCACCACGAAGCTCATCGCGAGAGCTTCCAGGAGTTTTGCTCCGCCCCCCTAATGCGGCGAGTAGCCTAGTGCGAGCTACCGCGTGACGTCATAGAAGGGAACCAGGGGTCAAAGACACCAGGGTGTGCAGTGAGAAGAGCCTCTAATCTTTACTGAGACAGGAGGGAGGTCCGGGGAAACTGAGTCCTGGGAAGCAGCAGGACAGTGGTGGTGGGGGGTGGTAAAGGAGAGGAGGATGTCCTCTGGCCGTGAGGGGCGGGAGACTTCTCAGCAGAGATGGATTCCCGGCCTTGAAGGAAGCTGGCAGCATCCTGCAGGGGAGATACGGGGAATGAAGGGCTGAGACCAAGAGAGAGAGACAAACACCTGGAGGAAGGAACAGACCCAGGTGGGGATGGAGGAAGGCCTAGAGAGAGGGACTGAGACCCAGAGGGGGACAGAGACTTGGAGAGTGGCCAGAGATAGGGAGAGAGTTACAAAGATTCAAAGTCAATGACGTAGAGGGTTAGGGAGATTCAGAAAAAAAATTAAACCAACAGAGACAAAATCAGAACTGCAGAACCAGAGCCCATGGCTTGGGGACCCGGGCCACTAACACCGGGGAGGGGCCCGGTCATACTCAGTAGGCTGCGCCAGAAGGCAGTGACAGTGGCAGAGCCGGTGACCGCGCCTGGCTCGGCAGGGTTCTCTCTGTGGGTATGCACAGCAAAGCTTCGTCCTGTGGGGCCTGGGGGTCCGCTCAGCTCCACGTCCACCACGTGCATGTCTGTGAGGCTGGGCCAAGCATGGTGGTCAGTCTGGCTGGCCTGGCCCCGGCCCAACCCCCAGCTCGGCTTAGCTCACCTGAGATCGGCCACAAGCACCCCGATCACGTGGTCGAAGCCCAGGCTGGGGGCAGCCAGGGCAGCAGCTGCCATGGTGTTGGAGTTGCGGGGGGCAAAGGGGCAGAGCCCACGGACAGGACCTTCGTAGAGCACAGTGCGTGGCCCAGTGCAGTGCGCTGCAGCCAGGGGTCCCTCGAGCCGGAAGCCATCTGGATGTGTGGCCATAGTCACACGGAGGCTCTGGAAGTGAGAGCCAGGGTCAGGGGAACCAGGGCACCCGCAGGGCCCCTCCGGTTCCCAAGAAGCCAAGCAGGCCCTCACCTGGAGGCCCCCAGCTGAGTCCAATCTGCTGATGTCCTCGGTGCCCCACAGGGCCCCCCGGGCCACGAACACGGCGTGGTCCCAGCGGTTCGAGGCCTCCAGGAGCTGCTGCTCTGTGGCCTGGTCAGCCAGGGCTGAGGGGGACCCCACCTGGGGTGGGTGAAGACGGGAGGGACAGAGGTCAAGCGACCGATCCCACTCAGGTGGGGTGGGGCCAAGGAGGAAGGGGCAGGGCTCACCAGGAGATTGGCATGGCGCAGAATCTGTGCTCCAGATTCGTGGATTATTTTGGGATGGGCCACTTCTACCACAAGGTCAGGGTGCCTGGGGGAGGGGAGAGATGGGGAGGGCCTGGGAGAGGTATTAGGCCTCTCCTCCCCAAGTTTTTTTAGTCTGTAGGGGCCTGTCAGCCTTCATCCTGGCCTGGGAGGGGCAATGGGATGGATGGGCTTGTCCCATTTCAATTTGGGGCAATTAAGGCTCAGAGAGGCTAAGGGATTTGCCCGAGATCACACAGCTGCCAAGGGAGGCCAGAGCAGGAGCTTCGTTCGGGGAGCCCTGCTCTCTCACTGCAAGGCCACTGACCTCTCCCCAAGGGCATCGAGGTTCTGGAGCTGCAGGGATGGGGGCACGGTCCCTGCCATTCGTCCTGGGTCACGATTCCAGACAAAAACAAGTTCTAGGCCCAGTTCCGGTCCCTGCGTCAGCAGGTGGGAGACCAGGGACTGTCCTGGGGAGAGGGAAAGTGACTCAGAGGAGAGGGGACAGAGAACCAGAGAGAGGGAGACAGAGACCTAGAGAGGGGGACGGAGCCCCACGGTGGGCAGTGGAAGCTGCTCAGGCAGACACCGCCAGCCCGGGCGCAGATAGGGACACAGACGAGAGGTGTTTGTGGAGGACACAGGGCCTTTGGGGGATCAGGAAGGGGCCTGGGGAAGAGGCCCCAGACAGTCAGGGACTCACCAAGGCGGCCGTAGCCCACTACCCCCACCCTCCGCGGGACCCTGTCCAGGGCCATGTCTTCGAATCTGGTGGTCTGCGGTCTGGCCCTGAGCTCTGTCAGCTGCTGGCTGCCTGCCCCCCGACATGTGACGCCTGGGCAGCCGCTGATCTTTGGACATTTGACCCTTGAGCCTCTCCCGAGCCTTCCCCCTTTCCCACAGTGGCCCAGAGGCGAGGGGATCAGTTTGCTGGGTGGGGGCGGGGTGAGAATCCTGGGGGCAGTGGACATGATGTTTTGGGGTTCCAGGGGCCCTGCGTGGCCCCCACTGTACGGGCCAATTCCTTCCGTGCATCACACCCTCCTCCCTTCCTGCTGATGTGGAAAATTTCCTCTGCAGTCCCCCGCCCTCCTTTCTGGCCGGCCAGGTTGTCATGGTAACTGCATCCTGCTTGGGGTGGGGGTTGAGGGTTGGGAGCAGGGAGAGGAGATGGTGACAGGGACTCTGGGCTCTCAGTCTGTCCCCTTGCTCCCGCATTTCCTATCGCCACCCTTTCGGCCACTCCCCCGGCCTTGGCACCGTATTTCTTGCCAACATACCTGCCTTTGGGTCTCTGTGCCTGTCTCTGGTCATCTCCTGCTCCTGTCTCCCTGGACCTCCAGCCTTCCAGCCTTCCAGCCCCCGCCCCCACCTCTGCTGGGCTTGCTGCCATTCTGTCCCTAGCCAGGCCAGGCCGTCACGTTCTCCCCACCAGGCGAAGCCCAAAGGAGACCTGGCCTGGTCGTTCCCGGTCTCCCCACAAGGCAGAGGGAGCTGGAGTCTGGCTCCCCCAGCACCTGCCCAGAACCTCCCTCAGTTCACCTTGACTTCTCACCTTTCATCTTCCTCTTCCCAGCCACCATGCCACAGCACCCCCCCAAGGTTGTGTTCTCACCCCCATACTGCCCCTCCGCTCTCCCCACCCCATGGAGAAGCCTGGGAGGCCTGGGGAGGCTCAGTGCCCTTCCAAATGAGCCCCAGCCAGCATGCCTCATGGGTGCCTGGCATCGGAAATGGCGGAGGCTGCAGCAGTGCTGGCTCCCTGCCCCCAGCTGCCACCTGGTACCCGCTGCAGCGTTGCCATGGCAATCAGGATGGCTCTGAAAGAGGATGAGGGAGAAAGAGAGCATGAAAGAGGGAGTGAGGGGGAGTCCCAAGTCGACAGGCAGCAGAGCAGGCAGATACGGCCTGAAACCCCAGCCATGGCGGCGGTTGCTGCCCCTGCAGATGAGGGAAGAATTTGCTCTAAGAGTTGCAGGTGGGGGAGAGAGAAGATGCCGTGGTGGGAGGGGGGACATCAGGGCTTTCCATGGACCCCCACCTCTGTCCTCAACTCCATGGGGCCTGGGTGTCCCCTGCAGCACCCACGGATGCTGTGTGTGGGGCCAAGGTGGGCCGAGGTGAGGGGAGAAATGGGGCCCAGCCCCGCGCGTCCATGGCCGAGCCTCATGCTGAGTGGCCCCGCTGCCTCCATCAGGATCTGCATCACGAATAGCGGACTGGCAGGCCCAGCGCTCTGAGGCTGAAATCCCAGCACCTTGGCCTCCCCAGGCACACCAGCCGCTGACCCCTGGGTTTTGTCCCTTCGGCTGGCTCCTGTCCCTCTGGTGGGTGGGTAGGCTTTCTGCCTTGGGCAACAGCATAGCACCCCTCCTCTCCCGGGGCCTGGACCCATCTCTCCTGCCTCTGCATTTACAAGGCCAAGTGCGGCTCCCTCCGGCACTGCTGCAGGCCCCAGCTGCTGCTAGAGCACCTGGCCCTCCTCCCCTCCCTTCAGTGCGTCCTGGGCAGTGTCTTGAGTGGGTTTGCAGTGGACATGGACACACCCTGGGTTGGCTCTGGAAGGGGTTGAACTCTGTCACCCAACAGGACATGTTGATGTCCCTACCAGGACCTGGGGGCGCGACCTCATCTGGAGACAGTCTTTGCAGAGGATCAAGTGAAGTGATGCTGGGGTAGGAAGGGCCCTCATCCAAGGGTCCCGTGTCCTTATAGAAGGGGAGACTTGGGACACAGAGACAGGCCCCTCAGAGGGAAGATAATGTGGAGATGCAGGGAGAAAGTCAGGGGGAGGTCTGGGTAGAGTTGCCACTAGCCAAGGGACGTCTGGGTGACCGGAAACTGGAAGAGGCTGCAAGGCTCCTCCCTTACAGGTTCCAGAGGGCACCAGGCCCTGCCCCCCCCCCCCCCATCACCCCATCTGGGCTCCTGGATGCTAACCTGCGAGACACCACCATCCCGGCTGTCCCGGGCCACCCAGTGTTTGTGACTTTGCCATAGCAGCCCCAGGACACTGATATGGGCCTGTCCATTTCTGCTGAGAAGGGGGGGGCGGGGAGAGTCCCTCAGGACCTGCCTCAGAGGGGCTGCAGGGGGACTCAGTACCAGTGCAGGGTGACTGAGCCCCTCCAGCCCCTCCAGGGCCTCGGAGGTCAAGGGTGAGGGGTCTCAACACCCCCGCAGGGCCTGTGACAGCCTCTCATTTGGCTCCGTATTCACTTTGTTTTCTCTCTCTCCCATGCTTTCATGACCAAAAAAAATATTTTTTTACTTTTTCCGTGTTTTTTTTTAAAGTAATTACAGAGCAGGTAGTCGTTGACGCAAACCTCCCTTCAGTATCAAAAGAGTCTGTGGGTCGGGTGGGGGCTGGGGCAGTGGAGGGGGCCGGCGGGGGCTGCCCCACCCCCAGCCAAGGGGCCCGGCCCGGAGTGGGCTCGGGAGGGGGCGGGGCCAGGGGGTCTGGAGGCGCTGACAACCACGCGTCTGTCTGGTCAGTTTAGAGGGCGGATGGGTGGGGGCTGGGGGGACAGGCGTTGAACTGCAAAAAAATGAACTGTAAAAGGAGGGCTGTTGGGGTGAGGGCAAAGGACGCCCCTCAAAAAAGCTCCTCTCTCCCCTGGAAGGTGGAGGGCCGGGACGGTTGGACGGTTGGTCGGTCGGTCGAGCCAGGAGGGAAAGCTGGGGACGGGGGGAGGGGATTGGTTCTGGACACTTCTGAATCCTGCATCCCCTCCGGTCACCGGGGATGGGGGTGAGGCCGGAACCAGGGGGCTTCATGCCCGGGGCCCCACCCTGTTGTCGGTGGCTGGGCCAGCTGCCCTGGGGTCCAGACAGGCTCCGAGCCCATCTTCCCCGACCTTCCCCAGGCCCGTCAGAGGGGCCTGGGGCTGCGGGGAGGGTCCCAGTCTGGCCCGAGCCCAGTCCTCCCGCCCAGAGGTGGCGGTGTCAGATCTGCGTCTCTTGCACGTTCTCCTTGGAGCCGCTCTTGAAGAGCAGAGGTTCGTGGATGGAGTTGAGGCCCGGCGGGCCCTTGCCCCCGCAGCCCCCGCCGCTGGGGTTGCTGCTGTAGTGGGCCTTGAAGGCGGCCGCCACGTAGTGGTGGTGGTTGAGGTGGTCACGCTCCAGGGCCGGCAGGGCCAGGTGGCTGTCCCCGCCGACGCCGCCCCCGCCGGCCACCGCGGCAGCGGCGGCCACGGACACGGCCGACGCGGCGGGCAGCTCGTCTTCCACGTTGATGATCTCCACGGTGCGCGTGGGCCCGTGGTGTTTGTGGAGCTGGTGCTGCTTGCGCAGCTTGTAGAAGGCCACGAGCATCACGGCGGCCATGAACGTGATGGCCACGAAGCAGCCGATGATGATCTTGGTGGTCTTCATGACGTCGTCCAGGTCCTTGAGGGCGTTCTCCGTCACGTCCGTGATGGGCACCGTGAACGCCTTCTCCGTGGGCCGCGAGGAGCGCGGGGCGGGCGCCGTGGTGGACGATGAGGCCGGGCCGGCGGCATCCCCAGGCCGGCCCCCGCCCCAGACGCCATCCGTCGTGGGCCCCGGGGGCTCCTTCTCCGTCCCCCGCGTCTGCAGGACCTCCTCTCCGGGCTGCGTCTCCAGGGTCTCCACGGTCACCGTGGTGAAGTAGGTGTAGCCGCCACTGCCCCCTCCGCCGCCGCCGCCGCCCCCCGGGCCGCCCCCGCCGCCCGCAGCACCGCCGGCCGCCACGGGGTCCACGGCCGAGACGTTGAGCGTGGCAGAGGCGGTGGTGTTGCCGGCCGAGTTCGTCACCATGCACGTGTACTGGCCCGTGTCCTGCACGGTGACGTTGGTGAAGTTGAGCGTGCCGTCATGCAGGACGGAGATGCGCACGCGGTACGAGCCGTGGGTCATGAGGGTGCCATTGGGCGTCAGCCAGTTGACCGAGGTCATGGAGGTGCCCGTGCGGCACTTGAGCTCGGCGGCCATGCCCTCGGTGACGTTGAGGTCCGTGGGCGGCTCCACGATGACCGGCGCGTAGCAGGTGAAGTGCGACTGGTCCAGCTCGCCGATGTAGCGCCCCTTGAGGCCGGCGGGCGCGTGGCAGCGCGCACAGCACGTCGTGTTGCTGGGCACCGTCTCCTTGAGCCACCAGCTGAGCCAGAGCACGTCGCAGTTGCAGTGCCAGGGGTTGTGGTTGAGGTGCACGCGCTCGAGGCGGTGCAGGGGCGTGAAGAGGTCGTGGGGCAGCGACATCAGGTTGTTGTGGGACAGGTTGAGCTCCTCCAGCGACTTGAGGTCGTCGAAGGCGTTGCGCTCGATGGTGGCCACCTGGGCGTGCATGAGCCATAGCTTGCGCAGGCTGGTGAGGCCCTGGAAGGAGCCCGGGCGGATCAGGTCCAGCCGGTTGCCTGACAGCTCCAGCTCCTCCAGGCGCACCAGGGCCGTCAGGTTGGGGATGTCCTTGAGGTTGCACATGCCCAGGTTGAGGTAGCGCAGGTTGACCAGGCCCTCAAAGGCCGCCTCCGAGATGTACTCCAGCCGCTTGAGCTCGCCCAGGTCCAGGCGCCGCAGCGAGGGCACGCGGTTGAAGGCATAGGAGGGGATGCTCTCTATGGGGTTGTTGCGCAGCCAGAGCTCCCGCAGCTTGGACAGGTACTCGAAGGCCTGTGTGGGCACCGTGGTCAACCGGTTGTCGAAGAGCTCCAGCGTGTTCAGGCTGGGCAGCCCATTGAAGGCGCCCACCTCGATCTTGCGCACCAGGTTCTTGCTCAGCTGCAGGATCTCCAGGTGCCGCAGGTGCTTGAAGGTGTCCGTCCGGATCACCTGGGTGGGGGGAGGGGAGACACCCATCAGTGACACTCATAGCCATGATAATGAGCACCAAGTTGTCAAATGCTGACGGGAACGGGGCGGAGTGGAGAGCTCCCTCCATCTCTGCTGGTCTGCTGGTGGGAGACTATGGCCGTAAGACCATTTTGGAAAAACGATTTGATTGTTTCTTTTGTTTTAAATTGGTTTTCAGAGAGAGAGAGAAAGAGAGAGAGAGAGAGAGACTGATTTGTTGTTCCACTAATTGATGCGTTCATTGGTTGATTCTTGTCTGTGCCCTGAGCTGTGATCGAACCCACAACCTCCGCCTACGGGGAGGATGCTTTAACTACCTGAGCTACCCCGATGGGCCTGATTGTTTCTTTTAAAGTTAAACAGAGAGCTACTCAGCGACCCAGCTTTTACACTTTTGAGATTTTTCCCCCCCCAGAGAAATGGGAGGAGAGGCCCATCCAGCTGCTTGGGGTGGGCGCTCACAGCCTCTGTGTTCGTCGCAGCCTAAACCGGAAGCCCCTGGCGGGGAAGGACAGGCTTTCTGTGTCCCTACGGTGGGACACTGCAGTTCAGCGCGTAAAGAAACAGACTGTCTACAGGCCTGATGCCGCGGATGAATCTCACGGGCATCGCGCTGAGGGCGAGAAGGCCGTCGCTCAGACGCGTGCGCGGTGGGGTCCCTTTCACTCCGCTTTGTGGAGGTGCTAAGCGGTGTCTCTGCCGGTGTGTGCGGGCGACAGGCTTGGGAGGGGTACGAGGGAGCTTCCGGGGTGATAGAAATATTCCAAATTGGGGCGGTGCCTCCACGTGTGAATGCAACTGCCCAAACTCCCCAAGCTGTGCACATAAAACGGGGGCATTTTATATGTAAAGTACACCTCAATAAAAAGATTAACCAGCAGCTAACGTGCATCGGGCACGTCTTCCGTGCCAGACCCTGCGCTAAAGGCTCTACCGGCAACAGCTGATTTAATCGGCCAAACCGCCCTGCGGGATAGGAATACTCATCCAACACCTGCAGCTCGAATCCATGAGCTCCGAAAACCAGAAGAGGCTGCATAATAACTTTGGCACCACGTCCTGATTGGTGGCAAAACCTGACCAGAACTCATGCAGGCTATTTAAGCCTTTCATCGATCCCACTCATGTGGCTCTTCAAACCTTCCTCTCTAGAAATGTGCCCACATTTGGTAAGGGCTGTAATGAGAGCCACTGGGATGCTATAAAAAAAACACATCTGGGCCCTGCCTGGTGTAGCTCAGTGGATTGAGCGTGGGCTGGGAACCAAAGGGTCCCGGTTCGATTCCCCGTCAGGGCACATGCCTGGGTTGCAGGCCAGGTCCCCAGTGAGGGCCATGTGAGAGGCAACCATACATTGCTGTTTCTCTCCCTCTCTGTCTCCCTCCCTTCCCCTCTCTCTAAAAATAAATAAATAAAATCTTAAAAAAAAAAAAAAGCACATCTGGGCCTGAGGGTTTCACACGAACAATTATGAGTTATCCCCATTTAAGTGGGAGGACACAGAGACAAGGAGAAGGCCAGTGACTTGCTCAAGGTCACACAGGAAGGGGCAGCCGACCTGGGGTTGGGCCGAGGCTGTCGGGACCCAGAGTCCTGGCTCTTAACCCCTGAACGTGGGCCGCTGCCTCTCAGGGTTGAGGCAGGGGTAGGCCCAAGAGGCAGAATCTCACCAGATTTTCTTCACTGATCACCGTGCTGGGTATGCTGAGGCACAGAAGTCCAGGTAGCTCAGTTAGTTAGAGCATTGTCCCAATACACCAATGTTGTGGGTTCTATCCCCAGTCAGGGCACATATAAAGATCAACCAATCACCCTGGCTGGTGTGGCTCAGTAGATTGAGTGCCAGCCTGTAAACCTAAAAGTCACCAATTCCATTCCCAGTCAGGGCACATGCCTGCATTGTGGGCCAAGTCCCCAGTAGGGGGCGCTTGAGAGGCAACCACACATTGATGTTTCTCTCCTTCTCTTTGTCCCTCTTTCTCTAAAATCAATAAAATAAAAAATAAGGCAAGAAAAAATACTATAATATTTTTAAAAGGTGGAAGTGGAGAGTGCCCCAGAGCATACTGTGCGGTGGCGACTTTGTAAAACTTAAAAAGGAGGCTGAAGCGCAGGTATCTGTGCATGTGCACCTGGAAGCCTGGGAGGAAGTCTCCGCTCGGCTCAGAGTGAACCCCAGCTGTTGGTTATTAAGGGTAATTTTTATTTTGGGTTTTTAAAAAGCTTTTATTTATTTACTTTTAGTGAGAGGAGACGGGAAGGAGAAAGACAGGGAGAGAAACACCAGTGGGTGGTTGCCTCTTGCGCATCCCCTACTGGGGACCTGGCCTGCAACCCAGGCATGTGCCCTGACTGGGAATCGAACTGGCGACGCTTTGGTTCGCAGCCCGTCCTCAGTCTACTGAGCCACACCAGTCAGGGCATTTTTATTCTTTCATTTTTTTCTTCAATGGACAAAAAGTACTTTTATAATAAGTAGCAAAACACTTTTTAAAAAGTTTTAAAAAACAAGACCGTCCCTGAGAGGCACCCAGCATTGAGGGACGGCAGTGTTCCTGGGGCAGTCATGCCCCTAAAACAGTAACAGGCACTATTTACGCCAGCGCGACCCAACGGAAACGTGACGTGAATCAGTCCGTGAATTTTTAAAAAATTTAATTTAATTAAAAACATTTTATGCTATTACAGTTGTTCCCACTCTTCTTCCCACCTCCACTCAGCCCCACCCTCCCCTCCCTCAGCCACCCCCTCCGTCCTTGTCCATGACTGTGGGTCACGCATCATGTTCTTTGGTCAGGCTCTTCCCCATCTTTCATCTGGTCACCCCCTCCTCCTCTGGCAGCTGCCAGTCTGCTCCATGTGTCCATCCTTCTGTTTCCGTTTTGTTCTTTATTGTGTTCATTCGATTCCTGTGAGATCATGTGGTGTTTGTCTTTTACCAACTGGCTTATTTCACTAAGCATCATTCTCTCCAGGTCCGTCCATGCTGTCCGAAAAGGTAGGATTTCCTCCTTTTTTACTGCTGTATAGTATTCCATTGTGTAAATGCACCACAGCTTTTTTATCCACTCATCTACTGATGGGCACTTTGGCTATTTTCAAATCCTGGCTGTTGTAAATAACACTGCAATGAACATAGGAATGCATATATTTTTTCCGATTAGTGTTTCTGGATTCTTAGGATATATTCCCAGAAGTAGGATTGCTGGATAAAATGGAGTTCCATTTTAACTTTTTTTAAATATTTTATTTATTTATTTTTAGAGAGAGGGGAAGGAAGAAAGAGAGAGGGGGAGAGAAGCATTGATGTGTGAGAGAAGCATCTATTGGTTTCCTCTTGTATGCCCCGAACCGGGACCTGGCCCAAAACCTAGGCATGTGCCCTGACCAGAAATTGAACTGCTGACCTTTTGCTTTTGACAACACATTGTATGCGGGAAATGTACTTATACGTTTTACGTTGACTGGTAGTACAGCACAGGACACATATTAAAGAAAAATAATTCAGTATACATTTTATAGTAAATCACAAAAAGTTTCATTGTGTAAAACTAAAGTTATCGTAATTTTACTGAACATTGCCGTTTGCGCAAAAAATTAGCGAAATTGGCCCGCACCACCTGTGAGCGTGATAAATTACCCGCATACAATGTTTAAGGAAACTGTACTGTTTTCCACAGTGGCTGCACCAGTCTGCATCCCCGCCAACAGCGCATAAGGGTTCCCTTTTCTCCACATCCTCGCCAGCACTTGTTTGTTGATTTATTTATTTTTTAAAAGATTTTATTTTTATTTTTTATTTTTATTTATTTTTAGAGAGAGGGGAAGGAGAAAGAGAGGGAGAGAAACAGTAATGTGTGGTTGCCTCTCACATGGCCCTCACTGGGGACCTGGCCTGCAGCCCAGGCATGTGCCCCGACTGGGAATCAAACCGGGACCCTTTGGTTCCCAGCCCGCGCTCAATCCACTGAGCCACACCAGCCAGGCTGTTTGTTGATTTATTGACGGTAGCCATTCTGACAGGTGTGAGGTGATACGTCATTATGGTTTTAATTTGCATCTCTCTGATGGCTTGTGATGCTGAGCATCTTTTCTCATGTCTGTAGGCTTCTGTGTGTCCTCTTTGGAGAAATGTCTATTCAGGTCCTTTGCTCATTTTTTAAATTAGATTGTTTGCCTCCCTGGAGTTGAGTTGTGTTAGTTCTTTGTATATTTTGGAGCTCAAACCTTTATCAGATGTATCACTGGCAAAATACATTCTCCCATACCGTGGGTTTCCTTTTCATCTTGCTGATGGGCCCCTAGCCATGCATGACTCACTTACATTTTTAAACTTCCTGAAGGCCACAGTAAAAGAAAACCCAAAACAGGTGAAATCAATTTTAATCATCTATTTCTTTAAAAAAAAATATTTTAGTTATTTACTTTTAGAGAGAGGGGAAGGGAGGAAAAGAAACATCCATGTGTGGTTGCCTTGCATGTAGCCCCCACTGGGGACCTGGCCCGCAACCCAGGCATGTGCCCTGACTGGGAATCGAACCTGTGACCCTTTGGTTCGCAGGCTGGCACTCCATCCACTGAGCTACACCAATCAGGGCTAACTAGATCCCAAATATTATGACTGCAAACATGTCATCAAGATGGAAGCTGACGAAGGTGTTTGACACACCTTTTCACAGGCAGCCTCCCAAACCCCGCGTGTGTTTTCCATCCCGTGTGCTCAGCGTGTGCAGTTACTGGGCGTTTCCTCGGCTCTGCAGTGCTTTAGGGGCACTGTCTTGTCCCCCAGCAGCCTGTGAAATGGACGGCGAGGGCCCCGTTTGGGGAAGGAGGGGACAGCGGCCCTCGGAGGAGGTGACTGGAACCGTGTGACAGAGGCAGTGTCCGAGGCTGCAGACGTGCATGTGAAGACAGAGCTCCAATCACATCCCAGCGACCCCTGTCCCAGCTGCAGGGCCTGTCCCCGGAGCGACCGAGGCCTCTGGTCCACAGCCAGCCCTGAAGGGAGAGGACGGCCACTGTGTCGTGGGTGGCTGGGAAGGCAGAGGCCACAGCGCTGGCTCTGGCGGGCGCACGGGGGCTCGCCTCCCGTCACTGTTACTGTCCGCCTGTGGAGGGTGGCTCCCAGGGCAGTCAGTCTGACACTGGCTGTCCCCTGACTCCCTGTTCTGTCCCTTTCTCTCCAGCCCACAGCCCCAGCTGGGGACAGTAAGGCCCCGGAAGGTCTATTCCTACCCACAGCTCCTGGTCTCTCCCAGAGTCCCCATGATTCCCAGATCCGATTCTTCCACTCCACATCTTGCCGCAGACCAAGACGACCAGCTGCAATGGTCCCTCGACCATCCCATAATAAGACAGTCTCTGCCCTCCAAAGCTCCTCGGCCTGGTTTGACCTTCCCCCCACCCACTTCCCCCATCCTTCCCCATCTCCCTCCTGTTCTACCGGTTCCCTAAACACAACAAACTCACCCCTGCCTCACAGCCTCTGTACTTGCTGTTCCCTCTGCCAGGAACACTGTTCCTACTTTCTTTTCTGACTACTTCCCATCTACCTTCAACACCCAGCTCAGGGGTCGCCTGTTCTAGAAGCTGTCCTGGCCCCATGACCCCCCTCCTGGGCCATGTCCCAAGCCCAACTGCACCCAGCTGCCTGTCTGCCTCTGCCTCTCCCCAGAGACAGGGCCCCCCACCTGGGGAGTCAGGGAACTGGATCTCAGCTCCAGGCCTGCAGCCCAGGAGCGCACGCTCAGGTTTTCGGTTTTGTAACCAAGTGAATTTGAAAGTGGCCCCTCTTGGAATCTCCCATCTTGGGGAGTCCTGTTTGACCAGAGTTGGGGTCCATTTCTCTCATGGAAACCAAATTCCTGGGAATTCGGAAAGCAACCTAGCACCTTGCCTGGGAGACAGTCCTTGGGGCCTCAGGGTGCAAGAAAGAGATGAAGAGATACATTTAGGCTCTGAAAAGTCTGGCGTCTGCCCTGGCCGAGGAGCTCACTCAGTGGGCTAGAGCACCATCCTGATACGCCAAGATGACAGGTTCGATCCCCATCAAGGCACATACAAGAAACAACCAATGAGTGCATCAATAAATGGAACAACAAATTGATGTTCCTCACCCCCAAATCAATAAATAGAAAAAAAGTTAAACTTTCTTAAAAAAAACAGCAACAACAACGTTGGAATTTCCAGCTCACTTAGAAGGGCTCGCACGGACGATGAGGTGGAATTGAGGTGACAGAGCAGAGTAGAGGTACAGGAAGGCACCCTTTCGTCCCCACCCTCCCTCCTCCCCTAATTAACACCAACCAGTGTCTCCTGGGGCCAGGCCTGTGCTGGGTACCAGGTTAGAGTAACAAAGCAACTCTCCATATACCTGGTTTTTTTCCCCCCGCTGATAAAAGTAATACATACTCAGTCCCTGGTTTGAGTCCCAGTCAGGGCACATGTCTGGGTTGCAAGCCAGATCCCCAGTAGGGGGCGTGCGAGAGGCAACCAGTCAATGCATCTCTGGCACAAAGAAGTTTCTCTCCCTCTCTCCCTCCCTTCCCATCTCTCTAAAAAGAAAGAAATAAAATCTTTTTTAAAAAAACCTTAAAAAAGCCCTGCTTGGTGTGGTTCAGTGGATTGAGCGTGGGCTGGAAACCAAAGGGTCCCAGTTCAATTCCCAGTCAGGGCACATGCCTGGGTTGTGGGCCAGGTCCCCAGTGAGGGCCATGTAAGAGGCAACCATACATTGCTGTTTCTCTCCCTCTCTTTCTCCCTCCCTTCCCCTCTCTCTAAAAAAATAAATAAATAAAATCTTAAAAAAAAAACCCTTAAAAAAAGTAATGCATACTCATTTTAGGAAAAAGCATAAAAAGAAAAGAAAAATCAACCACAGGGCCTCTACCCAGAATTCACTTCTATTAACTTGGCGCACTTCCTTCCAGTCTTTTTTTTTTCCTATGTGTATAAAGCAGGGCTATATTTTTGCATCATCCTTTTATTTCTTACAACATTTTGGTGACATGATATCCTCTGCGGGCCCCTGCATGTCCCTGGATAGTGTCACATTGCACTCATTTCCCCCTATCACGAAATACGCTTCCAGCACGAAGTCCTGCTACCCTCCAGTCTTTCCCAGCCCACAGCTACTTTTGGGCATTGAGACGGAACGAGCAGACTTCGGTTCTTTATTTTCCTCCATATGCTTCCTCTTTCTCTTCCTTCCTCCGGTGAACCCGGCTGACTCCTGGAGCTGGATGAATCCTCAGTCAGGGCTGTTTTCACGCAAAGGAGGGAGGGAGTTGCTTCTGAAGCGAGCTGGTGGGTGGCTGGCCTGAGGGAGCTCCCGCCACCAGCAGGGTAGTTGCCCTTGCAACACCTGCTTTCCTGGGGATGGATGGGCAGCGACCGTGGCAGGATGGCCTCGGAGGTGAGCGGGTTGGGGAGAACGCTGGCCAGTCACACGGCTGTGCCTGCGCAGGAGGCTGGGGGTCTCAGAGCCAGACTGCCCTTGAGCCCTGGATTGTGGCTCCCCCATGTGTGCTGCTGGCACCTCGGTTTCCTCCTCATCCCCTGAGGTTCTCAGTGGCAACACAACGAAAGCTTTCCTGCCCTGGTCGGGTAGCTCAGTTGGTTAGAACACTGTCCCGATATAAACCAAGGTTGTGGGTTCGATGCCCGGTCAGGGCACATGCAAGAATCAACCAATGAATGCATAGGTAAGTGGAACAACAAACTGTACTCTATATAGATGTTTCTATATCGATGTTTCTCTCTCTCTCTATATATATATATATTTTCCCCCTCCCCCCCTCTAAATTCAGTAATGGAAAAAAAAGTTATGAAAAAAGAAAAGAAATGCTTTCCTGGTCAAACACATCTGGAGCCTGTGTGCCCCACCCCCTCCCCTGGAGACCGCCGGGAAGACCTTGGGGAGAAGACGGTTTATCGGGACCACAGTGCCCTTAGAAAGCCCAGGCTTGAGTTTGGACTGGGAAGCTGAGAAGGGAGGACTGCTGGCCCAGGTGCCAGAAAGAGCTCCGGGGAAGTCACTGCCTCATCCTGTCTTAGTGACTCTTGGTCGGGGGGCAGGGCAAGGGCGGGGGAACGGCCCCCAGTTCCCAGCAAGCCCATCTGCAAGCCCAGCAGGACGGGGCTGCCTGCCCCATCTGCTCCTCCTTCCTCCCAGGCCCTTGTCCTCAGCGTGGCCCCTGTGTTCCACCTCCCCAGTCGAAAGCAGGTCTGCAGCCTCGAACCCTGTACCACCCAGGGCCTTGCCCGTGGGGTCAGCAGGCAAACCGGCTGGATCTGTCCTTTTTCAATGACTCACGGCCATCTTCTGTCCATCCCACAGCCCGGCTCAGGCCTCAGCCTGCCCGGCCTCCAGCCTCTCCCCCTACTACACCTGGAGCTGACCCTGCCTCTCCTCCTCTGGAGCGCTCCACAGCTCTCCAGGCCGCTCAGGGGACAGTCAGCCCCTGTCAGGAGGCCCTGCTTGACCTGGCATCTGCCTGCCTCTCCCCACGACCCTCCCACCGGCAGCCTCACTCCAGCTGCCTGCTGGCCGGATCGATCTCCACAACTGGACTCTCTCACCAGGTCCTCCAACTTCCCCGACGCCGCTCCCTCTGCGCAGGATGCCCTTCCCTTTTCATCCCCCTGGACCACCCCTCCCCTTGGGCCCTGCCCAAACGCCTCTTCTTTGTCCATCACGTATTTACTGATTGATGACGCTGTTCTGAGGGAGCAAACGGGCGGGCCTGGTCTGGGAAAGGGTGTCACAGGGACACAGAGGTACATTCAGTGTCCTCAAGTCTCACAGCTCCGAAGCAGCCGTACCAGGACCCGAAGGCTGCGTCTTCTGAACCTAAACGCCAGGTCCCCAGCCTGCCTGCCCACGCTGAACCCAGAGGGCTGGCCTCTCAGTGGGTTTCAGGGTGTTTTTTTTTTAGCGGCACGGCCTGTTCCTTATTCCGACATTGCTGCGTGTTGATCTTCTCACTTGACAGAGAGTCTTTGGCGCCTGCTTTGTGCCAGGCACCGCGCCGGGCTCTGGGGACCCCGCCGTGGATGAGATAGTCACAGCCGTCTTCCCAGAGCCCGGCCTTGAGCGGGGAAGAGAGACGCTACCCACAATTGTCACACACACGGTCACTGAAGTGGCAACGGTGTGACGGGCCTGCCCGGTTGCAGGGGAGAGGTAGGCTTGCAGTGTCTCCACAGCACAGAGCAGGCGACCACCTGCCCCCATCACCCTTGTGGCCACTAACACGGAGCGGGCCTGGGTCCTGCCTCGGACGGCCCAAGTCCCCAGGCCCCCTCACTCTTTCCCCTACATTTGCTGAGCCACCCTCACCCGTGCCTGGCTCTGTGCCAAGTGTCAAGGAGACAGACATCAGCAGGGGAAGGGACGGTGCTCCCATCAGGGACTGCCTTCCAACACCTAATAGGGACTTCTGCCCCCTCTTTCATCCCGCAGCTTCGGTGTGGTAAGTAAATGTTACTAACACCGGAAAAAAAACCCACTGTGTTTTGTTGGGGTTTTTAAGAAAATGAGCTATCAAGAAATCCTTCATTAAAAATTTAACCGTGGTAGGAAAACGATTAAGTGAATTGTTCATCTTAACACTGTTAAGATAAATTGTTCTTTTTAAAGATTTTATTTTATTTACTTTTAGACAGAGGGGAAGGGAGGGAGAAAGAGAGAGAAACATACATCAGTGTGTGCTTGCCTCTCACACGCCCCCTATTGGGAACCTGGCCTGCGACCCAGGCATGTGCCCTGACTGGGAATCGAACCAGTGACCCTTTGATTCGCAGCTTGCACTCAATCACTGAGCCACACCAGCCGGGGCATTTTAGTACGTGTTGAACGCAATGAACCCATAGCCACAACTTAGCAGCTTACTTTTCTTTTGCATTAACTTCTTCACATTCGCAATTTCACAAAACATTGTTATTTTTTCAACCACTTTTATGATGACTTCTCATACTTCCTCCTTCCCTGAGACAAGAGATGTGTGCTCCCTTTTCAGCGAGGACGTCCCCAACCGCCAGGACGTCGCCGGAGCCCGGCACACACCTCCCTCCCTGAGCTACTCAGGCCTCAACGGGGCTCTCTGGGCCTCCGGGCCTCAGCCTCCGCTGCAGCGTGGGGACAGGGCCCCAAGGACTCAGAACGCAGTGTCTCCTCCTTTAGTCAAGTCCATTATCGCCATTTTAGGCAACATTGCCTCACCCACCTCCCCACCCAACAAGAAGTCCTAAACTTGTCCCTGCTAGGAGCCTCCAGGCCCTGCCAGCACCCACCACTGGCTAAGGCGGCCCCCAACCTTGCCTAAGGCAGTGGGGTGGGCTGGTGGGAAAGTGGGGTTAAGCCGGGGCTTAGGGGTCAGCCACCTCCCTCCCAGGAAGGCGAGACTGCCCCCAGCCCCTCTCCTGCCTGTTTGGCTTACTCTCAGCTCTCGCCTCTTGCTAGCATGCATGCCCTGCACCGTATGGATGACCTTCCAGCAACACGGGTTTGAGCTTTGTGGGCCCACTTATAATGTGGGTTTTTTTTTCCAGTGAATACCTGTACTGTTTTGTAAAAAAATATTTTACTTATTTATTTTTAGAGAGAGGGGAAGGGAGGGAGAAAGAGAGGGAGAGAAACATCAATGTGTGGTTGCCTCTCGCATGCCCCCTACTGGGGACCTGGCCTGCAACCCCAGCATGTGCCCTGACTGGGAATCAAACCGGCGGCCTTTCAGTTCCCAGGCTGGCGCTCAGTCCACTGAGCCACACTAGCCAGGGCAACACCTGTACTGTTTTTGATCTGTGGTTGGGAGTCCGCGGGTGCGGAGGGCCGGCTCTAGGCACTCATTGTTCTACACCCTTTTATACTTGAGCATCCGAGGATTTGGATATCTCAGAGGCGTCCTGGAATCACCCCACCTCTCCCTGCACGGATATGAGGGACAACTAAGTTTTGGGGGAGTCAAAAGTTACATGTGCATTTTTGATCTGGGGGGAGGGTTGGCACCCTTAACCCCCGCGTTGTGCAAGGGTCGGCTGTCCTGTGTGCCTCTGCCTGTCTCTCCACCCAGTCTCGCAGGGGCGGGGATGTGTACCAGTCCTGCTCACCGTGGTTCGCGCGAGGCCTGCACACAATAGGTGCTCAATAAACCAATCAGCGGTGGGAACTGGGTGCTGCGGATGCGCCAGCGGGCCTGCCAGACACAGGGAGACAGGGACTCATGGTCTCAGAGCTTGTTTCCGGGTGGAGATGGCACCCACTTGGCGGCGGCGGCGTATCTGTAACCCACAAGCGTGGGTAGGGAGTGCGGACTGGGGCTGCGTCTGCGTCTGGGCCCAGCAGAGGGCGCCCTTGAGTGCAGTGTGACTGGGCAGGGCCTTCACTGCAAGGGGGACAGGGGCTGTTTTAAAGCCCAGGGAGGATGTCGTGGCTCTGGCTGGGGGTGGGAGACAGACGGAGGCCAGGAGGTCCGGTGAGAATCCCGATGGGCAAGGACGAGGCCAGAGCCCGGATGGGCTGGGCGGAGAGCCGCAGTCAGGAGTGGGTTACAATTCTGTCATCAAGTCACCAGGGCCCAGAGAGCTACGAACAGGGAAACCTCAGAAGCCTCAGAAGCGCGTTAAGAATCGGAGTATTGCCCTGGCCGGGCAGCTCAGTTGGTTGCAGCGTCCTCTGGATAAGCTGAGGTTGCGGTTTGCTCCCAGTTGAGGCACGTGCAGCAATCAGCCAATGAATGCATGGATGGGCGGGACAACCGGTTGATGTTTTTTTCTCTCTCACACCCCTTTCCTCTCTCTCTAAAATCAATAAATTAAAAAAAAAATTAAAAATATTTTATTTTATTTTTAGAGAGAAGGGAAAGGAGGGAGAAGGAGAGGGAGAGAAACATCAACGAAGGTGGGTGTGGTTGCCTCTCGGATGTCCCCTTCTAGGCACCTGGCCTGCAACCCAGGCATGTGCTCTGACTGGGAATCGAACCAGCAACCCTTTGGTTTGCAGGCCAGCACTCAATCCACTGAGCCACACCAGCCAGGGGAAAAACATTTTTTTTTTTTAAAGAAAGAAATCAAGTTCTGTACCCCACCTGCTGGGCTCAGTTCCAATCCCACTCATGGAGGATCGTTCTCTGGGCCTCAGTGTCCTAGTCTGTAAAATGGGGATAAGAATAGGGCCCCTCACAGGGTGGTCAGGAGGCTGAAGTTCGCTCACCATGGGACTAGGACTTGGAGCTATGCTGAGGGGAGGGGCAGCAGAGGTGCTCAGAGAGGGGAAGTAGTTAATGGAGGGGGGACATGGGTTGGGTCTTCTGCCACTCGGGGCCTCAATCTGCTCAAGTGAAAAGCAGGGACAACACTCCCACTGTCCCTGCCCAGGGGCTGTCATGAGGTTCAGAACCCACATAGGCGCTTCTCTGGATTTGGTGATTTTAAGGTTCGGCAGGCTCTGTGCTGATGTCCCCAAAGTCGGGGGGCCGTGGGGGCCAGTGGGGCTTGACTAGATCCAGGGCTCAGAGACAGCACCTCTGAGGGTGGCGTTTAGCTGAGTCAAGAAAGGCGACAGTGGACGACTCGTCTCCCCATTGTCAAAAGCCGAGCATTCTCCATGCAGCCTCGTGCCTCAGGTGATCTGCTGACGACCGAAAGTCCCCAGGGCCCCGGAAGAGAGCCTGGCACACTGCACGTGGGGTGCTTAGGCTTAGGCTCCGCTTGTCCAAGAGCGGAGGCACCAGGTTTCTCAGCAGCTCAATGGCGGAGGGAGACTGTCATCATCATCCCCATCTTAGTGACGAGACTGAGGCCCAGACGAGCTCGGTGACATGCCCGAGGAAAGGTGGAGTCAGACCTCAGCTGCCCCCCCACGACTGTAAGCGCCGCTGACACTCTTGGATGGTCCCTGCTGCTGTCTTGAAAATTAAGTTTCAGAAACAAATCGGACATCCTGCTCCCGTCCTTTGAAAACTCAATCATGCATTCTAAGCACTTTCCTGGGTCATTCGATATTCTTCGAAACTCCATTCTTAAGTGGCTGTGTAACCTTCTGTTGTGAAAATGCACCGTGACCCACTTCTCCCAGGTCCCCGTCGTCTGGCAGCCCCGCGGCTGTGGGGCCGCGGCCTTCAACCTGACTCTGCTGCACTCCGGGGTGTCTCCTTGGAATGCCTCCATTGCTTTCTTTGGACTGAAGCGCAATCCTCGCCAAGAGGCACTCATTGTGCCCATGACCTCACTGGGACCTCGAGGGACCCCGAGGGACCCTGGGCAGCCCGCTACAAGCCTCGATGGATTGGTACTTCGTTAGGTTAAGTGCATGTCCTCTGAGCCACCAATCCCCCTGCAGAACATTCCAAGACATTATTATCATGTAAGCCCCAAAGGGGTCCCGAGGGAGGGAATCTGTGGCAGGGGCAGCCCGAAGTCTCCCAGTGGTGCCTGCCTTAACTGCGGTTGCGGGGATCGGGGGTGGGGGGAGGGCAGGAGGGCCGCCCATCCAAGGGAATTCTGCAGCAAAGCAACCGAGTAGACACGTCGTCGCGCATGCGCGCCCGAGCAGCCGCAGCCACGTGGCGGGCACTTAACCCAGGCGGAGTGAAAACAGTGAGACAAGCAAGCCGTCCATAACACAGCTTCATTTACATACATTAAAAATGCACGCACACAAAGCAACAATAAGCATTTTCCAGAACACACCCAAGCAGAAAGATCCACAGTAAACAGAGAAGGGTGGTTGGCTGTGGGGAGGAGGGGACCAGAGCTGGGCACCCCGGCAGTGGAGGGGGAAGGAGCCAGGAGCGAGGGGCCTCACTGAGGCGCAGAAGCGGAGCCCAGTGGCTGGTGAGCTTTCTGCTGGCCCCACCAGGACCGAGGGGCAGAGGTGGCCTGGCCACGGGTGCTTCCCCAGCCCACGCCCCAACCCACGCGCGCTTCTCCAGGGCGCTTTGAGCAAGGTGGCTCGTGGCTCTGAGGCAGCGGGAAGGCACGTCCCTGGGCCTCGGCCTTAGAAGGCGTCCTCGTAGGCCCTGGGCTTGCACGCCCTGTCTAATCGCAAACAGAATAAAGGGCCCCACGGGAGACTGCCAGTTTGTTTCAAAAAATTATTCTGCCGGTCACGGCCTTCACACCACCACCTCCACACCTGTAGCCCCTGTCACATCACAGAAGGGCATTTTAACTCTTCCCCAAAGTGGCCACCGTCGTCCCAGATAGAGGCCAGTGTGGCCACTCGGGGCACTTTGGAGTCTCCCGCACTCCCGGTGTGGCCCTCGGTCCTCACCGCTTCACAGGACAGGGGACTGGGAACAGGGGAAGGGGACCCCCGGCCCCTCCATTCTCACAGCGCTGCAGGGATCTGCCGCCTGCTGGCCGACAGATGGTTCCCCGTCTCTCCCAATCCCCTGGGGCAGTTCACGAGCTGGCCTGCCCTTCACGCACAGGGCGCCGGGCTCTGGTCTGGGTGCTGAGACAGCAGGGAGCGGGCACAGTCGCCATCGTCGCAGAGGTGACCGTCGGTGCAGGAGCCAGATGACAAGCAAGTGACCATGGACAAGGGAGGCTCTGGAATGTCCAGACCGTCTCTACTGAACTTCGGGGCCAGGCTTCAGGTGTGCGCACGCGCGCATGCGTGCTGTGTGTGCGTGTTTGGGGAGGTCACGGCCACCGCAGCGGGAGGACACACAGCCCTGACAGGGCAGTGCTTCCGACCTCCCCTCTGACCCCGCAGTGGAACTGCCAGGAATTTATCCCAGGGGCAGCACCCAGAACGAACGTCAGGAAGAACAGCGCAAGGATGTTCGTGGCGGTGTTGTTTATATCCGCGACACCCTGGGCGCAAGAAGGGACACAGGATGCCCACACTCCAAAGTCCATACACTGCCTCTAAAACGTAATGTCGGGTTGAAAGATGCTTATCGTTAAGCTCCTAGGTTTATTTATTTATTTTTAGAGAGAGGGGAAGGGAGGGCGAAAGAGAGGGAGAGAAACTTCAATGTGTGGTTGCCTCTCCCGCGCCCCCTACTGGGCACCTGGCCCGCAACGGAGGCACGTGCCCTAACGGGGAATTGAACGGGCGACTCTTTGGTTCCCAGCCTGCGCTGAATCCACTGAGCCACACCAGCCAGGGTAAGCTCCTAGGTTTAAAAACCAGTGGCAAACCAGCACGAAACAGTGTGATTTCATTTTTTTTCTGGAGGAAAAAGAAAAACAACCTGAGCCCGCTGTGCACACGCCGATGACATGCGTGGAGAGCGCCCCCTGCGGCTGTGGGTGGCACTTGGCTTTCGCCCCCGTGTTTTCGCTTTAAGTATACTTTCTCATGCTTCTGAATTAATTTGTATTCATTCTGTAATCGATAATTTAAAAACACATTTACAGAAGCACAGAAAAGAGCCAGGAAGGCTGGGGAACAAAATGTAAGCAGCAGTTATTTATATCTTGATGGTGGGACTAGGGGTGATTTTTACATTTTTTATTTGGATAGTGAAAAGGCTATTATTTTTTTTTAAATGCCTCTAATGGCTTCGGAGATAGTCCCACTCCCGCCACCTGCAAGGTGCCCACTGAGGAGGCCAACTCCACTGCTTGTGCGCGGCACCCCCTCTGGTGGACAGGGCCACCCCTGCCTTTGGGGAATGTGCAGCGTGGGGGCCCACTGGTCTCCAGAGTTGGGGTGCAGGAGCCCCAGGATGAGAAATGAAAGTGTTGGGGTTTTGACCCTTTAACAGAGTCCATTTCACCCTGGTTGGTGTGCTCAGCGGATTGAGCACTGGCCTGCGAACCAAAGGGTCTCCAGTACCATTCCCAGTCAGGGCATGTGCCTGGGTTTCAGGCAAGGTCCCCAGTAGGGGGCGCGCGCGAGGCAACCACACATTGATGTTTCTCTCCCTCTCTTTCTCCCTCCCTTCTCTCTAAAAATACATAAATAAAATCTTTAAAAAAACCACATAGAGTCCATTTCTGCTTGTTCATGTCCACGGTGCATGGCTGCAGGAGACGGAGCATGACTAAACATAAATGCACGTTTGCCTGCGGGACCACCTGTGTGTTCTGACGGGGATGTGGCTGCAAAAGGTTTGCGGGCCAGTGGCCTGCAAATGGGGTGGCAGACACATGAGGAAACAGGTCAAACCAGAGTGACCAGCTCAGACCTAGGACCTCAGAGTCATCCAGTCTGTCTTCCTCTGCCCCACATCCCCTCTGCAGGAATACCCTGTCACCTCTACCTGCAAAACAGACCCAGAATCTGTCCACTGGTCCCCACCTGACCCCCACCGGCCTGTCTGAGCCACTGCAGATGTCCTGAACTTTGCACCAGCCTGCCAGCTGTCCCACTGACCCCTGCAGGTGACGCCCAGCACCTTGGGCACACCCAAGTCGGAGCGCGCCTGTCTCCTGCCTGGAGCCACCCCTGACTACCGGCTCATTCAGAGAAGAGCCCACGTCCTCCCCGTGACCCCAAGGCCCAGCAGGATCTGCCCCCGTTGTCCCCTCTCGGCCACCTGGCAGCCCTTCCTCAGATGTTTGCAGGCTCCCTGCTGACCTTCTCTACCTGCATGCTCAGATGTCACCTTCCCCAAGAGGCCACCCTGACCTCCCTGTCTTCAAAGCTGCACCCAACACCCCTCCCCCACTTCCTTTTCCCACGCCCTTTAGTCCGCACACCGCTGATTCCGCCTGTGTCTCCAACCCGGGCTCCTCGAGGACAGGGCTGGCTGTCGGTTTTGGCCACTGAGGTGTCCTGAGGGCCCGGCACACGGCCTCCCACACACAAGGCAACCAGGAGACATTTAACAGATGCATTTAAGGCAAGGGCTGGGGTGTCTGGGGTGGGCGGTGATGGGGCCCATCTGGGGGACCTGGGGCCAAAGAGAGGCACGTTCAGGCAGCTCACTTCTCCCCACTGGGAGCGTGGCCAGTATCAGCTGGAGAGGCTGGCGGCCAGGCCCAGTTATGGGGACTCGGTGACAGCAGAAAGGAGCCTGCACTGCTTCCTCAGAGGGCTTTCGGCAGGGAGCAGCGGGGGTCTTGTGTTTCTGAGCACTGCTCCGTGGCCGCTGGGAGGACCGGCCAGGCAACACAGGGGTTCGGAGCTGTGAGGCCCCAGGGGTGTGTGTGGTCGCTATTCGCTACTGGAGTCCTCAGTGGGCCTGTGGGCAGCGCTGAGAGTGGGCCGGCAGCGGGCACTCTGCTGGACTGACTTGTTCATCGAGGCCCCTTCTCCCCCCCAAAGAGCAAAGGGGCCGCCACTCTGGCCTCAGGGCTGCGGTGAAGGCAGCAGCTCCTCACAGCCGCAGCCTGAGGCTCTCCCTCCAGGCCGCTTCCGCTTGTTTCTCTGACACACTGTCCCCACCTGAACTCCACCCTGTTTGTTCCTTTATTGCTTCTTCCCTCCTTGAATGGAAGCCCAGCAGGGCCAGGGAAGGGCTGTGTGGATCTCGGCCATTCCCCAGAACAGGCAGCATCTGCTGACCGTCATGTGCATAGATGGATGCGGGGGTGGGGTGGGAGGTGGGGTGGGGGGGCAGGTGCACGGTGACAACTAAGTGCCGAGTGTCGCCTCTTCAGGCTCTGGTTGGGTCGGCTGGGACTGCAGCTGGAGGGACTGGGGTGGACTCAGAGGCGCCCTGTTGGAGGTGATGGGTGGGGTGGCCTGGAGCCAGAGGACACAGGCAGCCCTGTGGGATGGCCGATGTGACCAGGCCCTGCTGTCCCTGGACCTCGGCGCTGGCTTCACTGGTCCTGGCTGCCCCACAGCCACCCAGGAAGGGACAGCCTTCTTGCCTTTGGCGGCCCCTCGGCACTGCCCCCCAAACAACTCTGGTCCCAGGCTCTCCAGGACAGGCAGATGGCGGCCACAGAGCCCTCCCCCTCTGGAGGGACAGGCCAGGAAGTGTGGTGGAGGAGGGAATGGCAGCTGGGGGGAGGGGCCTGGGGCACCTGTGCCGGAGTCCTCTTCTTCCTGCTCCACAGGCTGGGGCTGGAGGGGACTCATGGTGTGGGGGGGGGGGACAGGGGACTGATCGATGCCTTTGAAACAGTGGGACTTCAACCAGGGTGAGTCACCGCACTATCTGGCAATATTTGGAGACGTTTTGGGAACAGGGGCGGGGGTGACCGGCACCTAGTACAGTGGGATTGCTCAACACCCTACAGTGCACTGGATGCCCCGCCCCCACCATGGAGGACGGCCGCAAACACCAGCCCAGCAGAGGAGAGAACCAGCTTTGAACAGGCACAGCTCTGCCCCGCAGCCTCAGCCAGGGCCCATCTGAGTCAGCTTCATAATTGATCAGGTAGCAGCTGCCCTGGGGCTCCGACTCACGATTCACACCGGCTCCCAGAAGGAAGCGGGGGTGTGAGCCCCACACAAGCAGCAGAGGGGGGCTCGCCAGGTACCAGGATGACTCTAAACCCTTGATAAGTCCAAAACCCATCACCAACCCCTCAGGCAGGGGCTCTTATCCCCTTTCTCGGGTGAACACATAGAGAGGCATACTCCACCACGGGCCTCAGGCCACGCAGCAGGTGGGACTCACGGCACAGAGACCCCGTGGAAGGGAGGCTCTCAGCTCGGCCTGTGACCCCAGGGCCAGGCCCGGTGGATCAGGCATTTGCCTGTCCCGCTGTGGGAGGCAGGCAGGTGGTTCTACCCTGGGCCCTGACGCGCTGGCACGGAGACAGGGAGCCTTGTGTCTGAGGAAACCCAGACGGCCTCTGCCTGACTTAACAGGATACAGACAGCATCTTGGAAGTGCCCAGGGGCGGATGTGAAGAGCAGATGGGGTCACTCAGGAGGCCCTCACCAACTCTGGGAGGAGGGACCGGCCACCACCCTCGCCCAGCCAGCCACCAGCTGCCCCGGGGGGCTCACCTGGATGCCGTTCTCCTGCAGGTTCAGGTACCGCGTGTTGACAGGGATGCTGGCTGGGACCTCAGCCAGCTCTCTCCGCGTGCAGATTACCCTGCTGGCCTGGTTGCTGCAGGAGCAGGCTGCAGGGCAGGAGGTGGCTGGCGGGGAGCCCCCTCCGGCAGCCAGGGTCAAGGCCACGCCGCCCCCGCCGGCCCCCAGGGGTGGGGAGAAGAGCCAGAGGAAGAGCAGGGCCCCATGGGGCCAGGACATCCTACTGGGCAGCAGTGGGGGGCACGGGGAGCCGCGGGCGCACGCCATCCTCAATGTTCATGCTCCGCGTGGGCGCCGGGGGGCTGTCGGGAGAGAGAAGGAGAGGCTCGGTGAGCGACGGGGGGGTGGGGGGAACCCATGTGGCCCATCTGCTCCCCAAACCCCAGCTCTTGGCCACTGTGGCCACTGCCATCACCTCCCTGTCCTCCTCTCAGCTCATCCTCTCCCTTCTGGGAAGACTTTATGCCCATTTCACAGAGCTGAAAACTGAGGCTGGGCCAGACGACGTGCTGGCCCAAGGTCACGTGCCCCATCAAAAGCGAAGTCAGCCAGATTCAACACTTAGTTCTTGGCGTGATTTCAAAAAAGTGGGTAAGTAGGTAGAGATGAAGGGAGAGACGGGTGAGAAGGTGACAGAAGACGATGACGTGTCAGACAGGGAGGCTGGGCGGGGGTCTGGCTCCCAGCACAGCACCCGCCCGACCCCCTGCTCGCCCGCAGGGGTCTCGGGGAGCCGGCTCCAGCCTCCCATCCTGTCCCCTCCCTTCGCTTCTCCCTCCTGGAGCGTTTGCAAGGAGGCCAAGCTCCCCAGCACCTGCCCGCACACCCTCCATCACACTTGGCCCAGCCACACACGGGCCCCAGTGTCCTCTGAGCCCGGCCCAGCCTTGGGGGCCTCACCGCAGGTGTAGGGATTGGAGTTAGACACACAGGGGAACGTGAAGGAACAGGAGGTGCCAGCCAGGCAACTGTGGAGGTGAGGGGTGTGGCCAGGGAGGCTGGGAGGCAGTCGGGGTGGGGAGGCTGGAGGCAGTGCTGGAGGACGAGGGGGTCCAGGCTGCCCTGGAGTGGCAGGGTCTCCAGGCCAAGACCCAGGGCCACTGAAAGGCCAGACCTGGAGGCCCAGGACCCGGTGCCTGAGTACTGGGAGAGGGGATGGCAGTGTGGGGCCAGGTCTTCCCACCCCCATTTCCACAGGAGGATAAGCTAATAGTAACAATAACCACTATTGTTATAAGCTAATAGTAACAATAATGAAGACAGCTCGGGACTTCGGAGCAAGCTGTTCTATGCACACATAGCAACAGTCTCACCGAAGCCTCATGCTAACCGTAGGAGGAAGCGGTTAGGGGCCCAGCTCACCGATGAGGACACTGAGCCCCTGGGACAGAAAGTGGCTGTCCCAGAGCATGGGGCCCTGTGGCAGGCGGAGAGGACGGAGGGGCTGTGGCCCCAGGGCCACCCTCGGGCTCCCAGGCCCTATGCACATGGTGCCCGGGACACACGGGTGCACCCACACCAGCAAGCCCTGCTCCGCCACGCCGAGCTGAGACCCGAGAGTCCCCAGGAGCTGTCTGCACACTCAGGCTGCCAGCCGTGACAGGGGCACGCCCTCGCCCGGGGACTCAGACCCGTGGACACGGCCCCGTGCACACGCGCGACCGCATGCGTTCCCTCTCTCCTTCTGCAGTTTCCCAGATCGTTTCAACTCGGATAAAAATGCATGTGCGTGTGTGTGTCTGTGTGCCTGAGTGCGTGTGTGCGAGTGAGCGGGAGACAGAGGCAGACAGAGAAACAGAGGGACAGAGAGAAATGAGAGAGAAGGACAGAGAGACAGAGTGACAGACAGGGAGACAGAGGCAGAGGGACACAGACAGACAGAGGGATGGAGAGGGGGGTTAACCCTGTCGGTACCCTGAACTCATTTTTCTGCCGGAGGGCTGGGGCCAGGAGAGCTTCCATCTGAGGAGAGGGCGGTGGGGTCTTCCCTTCCCCAGTGTGGTGGGAGGCTAAGTCTCTGTCCTTGTCCTGAGCCCACGGCTCTGCTCCCACCTCTTACGAGGACCCAGCCCACACCCTCTAAACCAAGGGACTAGTGCAGCCCAATGGGACCAGAATTTGAGGCTTGGGGACCCACAGGCCAGGATGCCCCTGGGACGGTGGGAGCCCGCTGCACCCCAGGTCCCAGCCGGCCGCTCTGTCTCTACCTCCTCATCCGTCCCCATCTCTCCTGCCGCCAGCCCACGTCCTCCCCATCACC